>CM056725.1:102458238-102755738 GCA_029844215.1 Przewalskia tangutica | reverse complement strand
CCATCGGTGATATTCTTGGTGTGTTGGTATTATTAGTGTTGTTTCTCATAGCTGAAGGAATGTTCATTACTATTTGATGGATTTGGAGAGTATTGTTCTTTGCACTGATTCGTTAGTATAGTTATCGCCTTGATGTTGCACCGCTTTACCTACTATGCGTACGTCTTTGGACCTACTCTCGTTGTTGGTGTTGAAAATATTGTATATGACTCTGGGTGTGCAGTTGCTGTAGGTGTTGCTATTGCTGGTTTTTTTGTTGTGGTACATGCTGAGTAGGGGTTGAAACTGAAGCTAACGTCGGAAGTTACTCTGCTTTCTTACGCATTTGGCACGCCGAGGCAGACATTGGACTTCTTGAATCGAATTATGAATGTTACACATGTCGTGATATTGGTTATGATGTTGGTGTTAATGTTACTTGTCACTTCCGTTCTTGGAGATGATGAAAACAAAGAAAGTCTACGGCTGAGAAAGCAAAATGAAGATTTAGCGAAGGAAGTTGAGCAGCTTCAAGCAGATCGCTGCAGTGATGCTGAGGAACTAGTCTATCTTCGATGGTTAAATGTTTGCTTGCGGTATGAGCTGAGGAACTATCAGTCTGTCCTAGGTACAACAAGTGCAAGGGACCTCAGTAAAACATTATGCCCCAAGTATGAGAAGTAAGCCAAGCAACTAATTCTTGAAGGTCAATGAGGGTGAAAAGCTACAGAACCAAGATCATAAAATAGTCAAAGAACTTCGGGAAGTCCTTAAGGACATTGTTTCCAAGCTAGGACTGAAAACTCTGTTTTCCGTGCCTAGCTTGAGGGGGTGTTGAAGTACATAGATATACCCCCTCATTTTGCTGATGACAATCAGCCAAGAACACCTTATTTTTCTCATTTCCACCTTATTATATATAAAACAAAACACTTGTGTCATCTCTAATTAGCTTTTCCCCTCAAAATTCACATTGGCCGTGGAATTTGTGAGGAATAAGTTTTACTATTTCCCCTCACAATTATGAAGCAGCAGCAAGGAACTACTTAAATAAAATAAAGGAGAGAACAGTCCCCTGGGGGCATGGCACAATCCAATGGCAAAAGAGGTCGGTTTAAGGCTTTTTAGACACTTGCAGCGTGTGATCGATTTTCAGTGAGAATCTTCTCTCTTCTGGGGTGTGCAGTTGATGTAGGTGTTGCTATTGCTGGTTTTTTTGTTGTGGTACATGCTGAGTAGGGGTTGGCGAGGCTGCGATCTTGAAGTTACTCGCTTTCTTACGCTATTTGGCTACGCCGAGGCATTTGGACTTCTTGAATCAGCAATTATGAATGTTACACCTGTCGTGATATTGGTTATGATGTTGGTGTTAATGTTACTTGTCACTTCCGTTCTTGGAGATGATGAAAACAAAGAAAGTCTACGGCTGAGAAAGCAAAATGAAGATTTAGCGAAGGAAGTTGGCGAACTCAAGCGGTCATGCCGGTGATCTTTGAGACTAGTCTATCTTCGATGGTTAAATGTTTGCTTGCGGTATGGTGAGGAACTATCGATGCATCTAGGTACAACAAGTGCAAGGACCTCGAAACATTATGCCCCAAGTATGAGAAGTAAGCCAAGCAACTAATTCTTGAAGGTCAATGAGGGTGAAAAGCTACAGAACCAAGATCATAAAATAGTCAAAGAACTTCGGGAAGTCCTTAAGGACATTGTTTCCAAGCTAGAAAAACTTTGTTTCAGTGCCTAGAAGTGTTGAAGTACATAGATATACCACACATATATATATATATATATATATATATATATATATATATATATATATATATATACAATATATATATATATATATATATATATGTGTGTGTGGTTAGTTATTTGTTAGCTTGATTAGTTGGTAGAACATTCTAGAATTAACTTCCCATTTGTATAAATAGAGCAGTGTATGCTCTGTGTCAAGTTAAGAGAGAATATTAAGAAAAGCTTTTACAAAATAAATATCTCTCTTCCCTCTTCTCTTCTCTCTCTCTCATTTACCTCCTCTGTTTTCTATCCTTCACTGTTGCCAATCTCGTATGATCCAGAATTTAACAGTTTTCCTTGTAACATAAATGTCAATCTCTACGAAATATTATCTGCACGTAAAAGTAGTTGTAGTAAATGATAAACGACGAGGCAAAAGGTGAATGAAATTTTGCTTTATACAGTCAACAAAAAAAAAATTACTTGGAATGTTTAATACATACAAAATGTACTATCACAAGAAGTTGAAACTATACCATTTTAAAATCAAGATAAATTACATTTAATCCTGTGATACAAATCATTTTGATGGTATGTCCAATTTTCATATTAGATTGTGAACCTAAACTTAGAATGTATACTGATGATTTAATCTTCCGTTTATAAGCTAAAATTATATACACTAAATCATTTACTATACAAGTAAAACATGCAAATATATAATTTATTTAAATGTTTATTAAAATTGAATGTATAATAATTATTCTATGAAAAGTATTACATCCAAAATGCGTGGTTAATAGAATATATCCCAAAGTTTTCAATCTCTCATGCAAAATACGAGTTGATATTCCTTCATCAACTTGGATTATATTCTGAACAAGAATAACGATGTCTATTTGCTTTGAAAAATTGACACCTTTTTCCGGAACCTTTTTTATTACAAATATTCATTGAAATTCGAATAAGATGAATTTTGAGGAATATGTCCTCCACCAGATGAACCAGGCCTAGGATCAGCTCATGCGATTTCTTCGTTTTGTTAATAATGATGCAATGCCGAAATAAAAAACGCCATAGAATCGTCACTTGTATAGTATAGCATCTTGCATCCTTCCCATTTTGAAAGATAACATTCAAAAACTAGTGAATTAATGGGATGTATTCCTTTTGAGTTGTTAAGCACGAATGTGAGGGATTCTCAATGTCAACATATTGTTCGTTTTCACAAGGAAAATAATTTACAAAACAAAAAATCAGGAGAAAGAAAGAAGAAGGTGAATGGAATATTGTCTCCTTGCAAGGTGCAAAATGAAGAAGCTTACATGGAATTTTGTCTCCTCCCAAGTTGCAACATATGAGATCGAACCCCCTATATTTGCTTAATGCAACAGGTAGGGGCGAAGCTAGTTAGAGTTATGACTACGGGTTTAGTAAAATTCAATAATTTTTACTATAAGTTTAAATTACATACAATGTTAATGTAAAAAATTATACTATCATATTATTTTTACCTGTTATCACTCTCTTATGATTATTATTGAGACATACATTATTATTCTCTTAAGCCAACAAGACCATGATTAAACATATTTGAAGGGAGGAAAATTAATGAACAAGACTTTTTAGCAAATGAAGGTCGAAATCACACCAAAAATATGTTAATCTAGAAAAATGTCAAAGAAATAAATCTCTTCTCCTAACTTAGATTATGAAAGAATTTCAGTCTTTCCATTATATCAAAAAATATATATATAATAAAAGGACTCGGTAATGAATGAGAGTAAAAAAGGAAAAGTTTTCTGTCTTAGTTTCACTTTTACGACACAACATGTTCTTGCTTGATGGATCATTAATTAATAATTTTTAAAAAAAAATGAATTTCAACAATCGTCACTCTAGTAAACTGATACTTTTAAAACAATGGTTAAAGTAACTTTATCAAATAAAAGAAAATTGCCAAATTTGAACTTTTCAGGCGTTTTTCTCCTCGTAAGAAACAAAAAATGTAAAAACGGTAGTAAAAGGGTTGAAAAAACAGGTGAGAGCCAAAAAGTGAATGACCACACACCTACTCACATACACAGAATAGTGCCAATAAAAAGCCTGTAAACTTTTTTGTTACTATTATTCAACTCTTAAACCCCAAGTACAGGTGGGTGCAAAAAGCTTAAACCCCTCTAATTTTTTCTTACCCAAATTCCTATATTTTTTTATTTCATGCTAAGGAGTTGTGGAAATTTGCTAAAATGGGTAATGGGAATGTAAAACAGGTGTCGTATATTTTGTTAATGGTTATATTCAATCTTGATTTTGGAGAAAATAAGAATATCTTTTCTTTAAAAATATTCTTGGTTTGCTTTTTTTGTCGAAATGTGTAGAAGAATTTGATTCTTTTCAATGTTTGTTGCAAAAAAATCAGCTACCAGGTCATTTATTCATTATGTGTTCTTTGATCTCTATCATGCTTTTTATCGTATTGTGTCCCAGGTTTTCTTTTATATATACTGCTTTAAAGTGTTGGTTCTTGTACCGACGGAATACTGGTAGGGTAAGGTTTGTGAGTTACAATGGATGTACGGAAATAGTATATAACTACTGCTAGTGTTTCGAAAGGATAAACATAATTACAATACAACAGGCTTGAAGTCTAACAAGAGTTGTGACAACCACAATGAATTCTGTGATCTTGATCTTCTGTCTTGTATCAATCATGTATCTGCCGCCCTGGATCTTCGTTCCTATTGCAAACAAGTTCCTTGATCTTGATATCCCGAAATCAAGAGACACTAAATCTCTACTTGTTACAATTGTACTGAGTCGAGTGTTATCTATCCTTAAGACATTATTGTCCCGTATATATCCTTTTACGTTTATAGGCAACTGTCTCCCAAGATAAAACAACATCAAACAAATGAGCAAAGAAAACTCAAGTGTTTACTAAAGAAGAATCTTTGAGTGTGTGAAAGAAAACTTAGAGAGGAAGAGTTCAGAAAATCTGAATGTAATATCAAGTGTGGTGTCTTCTTCAATTGAGTCAAGGGCCTCAATTTATAGTGTAAGAAAGATGACCTCTCATTTAGCCAACTAATGACAATCAATAGTCATGTAATGGCATTTATTGAGAGGTTTCAATCAGCCAAATAATGGCTGAATTCATGTGTCAAGTAACGGAGAATCAATGCTCCAAACCAGCTCAAGAGTCAGAAACTTTCCAGCTTCCCTGAAGTGCCGCAACGCTGCCTGGGAGGCGCTGCGGCGCCTGAACTCCAGTAGCCAAACCAACAATTAGCGCCGCGGCGATTTCTGACTCGTTTCATCTTTTACACGTCGTACACTTCTTCCTTCATTCACCAACGTGGAACACTCGTTTAACCAAACCATCATTCTATGTTTCAAACATTTCACTTACGTACAAATATCTCTTTCACTAATGAAATATACGATACTTGGCACTACGTGTGCATGTGTGTGGAAACGACGTTTCCGACGTGCGGGATCCCAATTGTTTGAGTCATAAATAATGGGATAATCTTAATTCCACATTAGTAAATTTCCAACAAGGTTTGCATACACTCTATCCTCTTTAGACCTCACTATGTGTTGGTTGTTGTTGTGTTCTTTGATCTCTGTTAGATTCTTTTGGTCATAAAGTTAATTGTCTTTTTTGCCCCCTTTTGGACATCCTTTCAGTGGGTGTAGGTAAACTTAAGGCAAAGTGTAACTGGTGTAACTGGTGTAACTGGTGTAAGCTAAGTAGGCTATTCACCATAGATTCTAAATATTTTTTTTACTGTATTTGGAATTTATGAAGTTGGAGTTGTGTTTGGTTATACTTTTTTGTAGAGAATGTTTGGAATGATGTTCATGTTTGAATGTACTTTTCAAATTTGAAATACAGCTTCAAAAGTGAGAAGTGAGTTGGAAAACAGGTTATAGCTGCTTCCAAATTTGAAATACAAACTTCAAGTTGAATTTGGAATTTTCATGTCAAAGCAATGATTTTCAAATAAAATGATTCGGAGAAAAAAGTGAATAATTTTTTTGGAATAATTTTTATTGCCAAACGGGTCTAAAGTCTCATCTAGGAAGACTCATATTTGTATTCCATTTTCACCCTTTTGCAAGGTTATAAGTAGAGCTGCTTAATGTTGAGATTATTGGCATTGCATTTGCAGGGGCATTTTTCAATAGGTGGAAGTGTGTGTGATACTAAATTTTGATATTCTTTCGGTATAGCAATGAGCTTCAGTGGCTCTACAGAAGGTTCTGGTGGGTTTGATTTTCATTTTTCAATGCACATAGGACTGAGAATCTCTCTAAAATTTGAAAAAAAAGATTGACGTTGCGATGTTTAGGTAGCCGAACAACTCGAACATCATTGGAATTTGGGAGGACTCATGTTGTTAGGCCCAAAGGAAAGCATGAGGCAACTATTGTTTGGCTACATGGTCTAGGTGATAAGGGCTCAAGGTACTCTTTCTATCACTAGAATTAGCATTACTTGTGCTTTTAACTGACGCCTTTGAGGACAATAACACCGCTGTAAAGAATGTCAGAGAAATTGTTAATTGATATAATATAATTTACTGTTTAAATTATGAACAATATCATGTTTCAGCTGTTACATAGTGTTCTCTAGAGGGCTTTTTTCATTGTTCGGCCGACAAGCCAGAATATACAAAGCCTATACACTGATTCCGTATTATATGTATATTTATGAATATTATATGTATATTTTGTGTATACAATGTATATTAATACTTAATATACAAGACCTATACATTTGCTGAATATTATTCTTTTGACGGTCTAAAAATGTAATTACCCCTCTCTAAATGCCTTCACTATCAGGCTCTAGTGTAACTTGTGTTACACTTTTCAAGGTGAGGTAGAGTGAGGTATTTTTCTTGTAGTCCATATGCTGCTTAAGTCTGATATGTAGTTTTGGCTCTTTACCTTTTCTTTTGTTTACCTCTATTCTGTCCCAATATGATAAAGCCTGAGTAAGATACGAATGAGTCGTTGTCTTTTTAATTGTTTACTTGATTCTTAGGGATCAGGCTGCCAGATGTTGAACCAGGGACCACTTGTTCACTTCCTGTTTTTTCCTGTAAACCAATTAAACAAAACAAGATAAAGTAAATTATTCATCAGTGACTATTTTGGTGTCACTAAGACTAGGATTAGGCCCATGAACTTTCATATTAAAAATGTAGTCTAATTTGTGGTCCCTAAGCTAAATATATCACTAGTCTCCAAGTTGTTTCTTCAACTGCATGTACAATATTTTCACATTTCATGCATAAAGCTGTCAGCTCTTTTCTTGAAACTTTATGTAGCATTTTTAAATCCAACTTGTATTATCTTGCTTATTTCACTACCAGAAACTATTGCTAACACTTCTTTCTTATCTACTTTGCAGTTGGTCTCAGCTTCTTGAAAGCCTTCCACTTCCTAATGTAAGGATGTAGTCAGTCTAGGCAGGGTGATTTTCTCTAATAAGACCGAGATTTATTTGTTGTGACTTGTTGGTATCTTTCCTTCTTAAATGATCTGCAGGTCAAATGGATTTGCCCAACTGCTCCCACTCGTCCTGTTGCTGCCTTTGGTGGATTTCCCTGCACTGCTTGTAAGCTTAGCAATGTTTTATTCTCACTGTGTGGTATCATTTGCTTATCTACTGATAAAGATAAACCACAGAGGATCTACTAACTTGAAATATTTGTAGGGTTTGATGTAGGAGATATTTCAGAAGATGCTCCTGATGATTTGGAGGGCTTAGATTTTTCTGCAGCACATGTTGCAAATCTCTTATCAACAGAGCCAGCTGATGGTATGTTACTTTTTCAACTTTTCAGAACAAATATGTGCAAGAAAATATAACGCAAGATGAAACTGGTGCTTGAAACGTCATATATATGTAGAAACTAATTTCATCAGCATACATTCTACATTGTTTAAACGCTGTGAGGTGATATCTGATGTGGCAGTCTGTAACTCTTTTTCATCTTCAGTTAAACTATGTGTCGGAGGATTCAGTATGGGAGCTGCAACTGCTCTTTATTCAGCTACATGCCATGCATTCAGCCAGTATAGTAATGGAAGCCCTTATCGAGTGAACCTGAGTGCAGTTGTTGGACTTAGTGGCTGGCTTCCTTGTTCAAGGTACAACTTTATTGCTTAGAGATAGATACCTGCAGCTTTTGTTCCCATGGAATATGTTCCCCTTATTAGCTGGTTTTCTCCAGGACATTAAGGCACCGTATGCAAGGAGTGAATGATGCTGGAAGGCGTGCAGCATTCTTGCCAATTTTGCTCTGTCATGGCACTGGTACTTCCATTGCATGCTCTCCATCTTTTGGAGTCTTAAAGTCCATCTAACTTTCATTTTTTTGGGTAGATATTAGCTTTTCACAATGCAAATATATGGACCTGCTAGGGTGTTACTAGTGCAAGTTCCGCCATTTTGTTGGTTGTCTGACTGAGATTCCAATATCTTTTGATGTCCTAATACGTTTATTTCTGGACCTCCTAAGTTTTAAAAAACAATATATATACAATAGCCACATAATGTCAAGGATCAGTATGTGGCATGTTTAAATTACTCCATCCGTCCCAATTTATGTGAGGGTCTCCCGGAAACAGCCGCTCTACCTACCAAGGTGGAGGTGAGGTCTGTGTACATTCTACCCTCCCCAGACCCCACATTGTGGGATTTTCACTCGGTATGTTGTTGTTGTTGTTGTTGTCCCAATTATGTGATACTCTTTCCTTTTTAGCCAAAAAGAATGACACGTTTCCATATTTAGTTACAATTTACCTTCAAACTTCCCGTTGTACCCTTAATGAGATGATTTATAGCACAAAAATGTTTATGGCTTATTTCAGACCACAAGTTTTAAAAATCATATTTTTTTCCTTAAACTCCGTGCCCAGTCAAACATATTCACATAATTGGGACGGAGGGAGCAATATTTCTTATATAATGAGGGTCAGTGGAGTGTCTTGTTCTGAGCATTATATAAGAAAAGGCAAGTACAGGACCTCCTGTGGATACTTATACTGTGATTAACATCTTGATAATTATTGGTTCTCTTTTGATAGATCTCAGCGGGTGGAAAGGTTGGTTGAGAGGAGATAGAATTGACCTAAATTTGTTTAGCTATCACACTGATTTGCCCTCATTTCACTGGGTTGTAAGTTTTAAGGGACAACAGTGGCTATTTGTAGAGGTTCAGTCTGGAAGAAGTTGTTGTAATTATTAAGACATAAATTAATTGAAGCAACTAAGATGGGTCATAATTTGTTTTCTCCTTTTTTTTTCTTTTCCCATGATTATTTTCGATAAATAACATTTAGATTGATCATATCGCAAGGATTTCTTTCCTGTCCATTTTTTTCCTGCAAAGCTTGAGGAAGCCCTTAGTTCCTAGCTACTGAGCTAGTTAACATGTCTCACTTTTCAAAAAAAAGTCGCTGTCTAAAAGGATGGGAGATCATTAATTTACATTCTAAATAATTTTTGAATGCTCTAGATATAGCATCAGTCATTTGAGAAGTTCTATGCGATATGTCCTGTGGTTGTAAAGTCTCTAAATGTGGAGCCTTCATCCTATTACTTGTTAACATACAAACCCTGAAAGGATGTCTCAAAGATGAGCGCCATTCGTCAAACTCTGTGAGTATGACTTAACGATATTGTAGTTACTGCCCCTACAAAAAACAAAGCCAAATTCGCTACTATTCTCCTGTCTTTTGTTGCTGTGGATTTGGAATTTCAGAAGAAAGGAGATATCAAGGTCCCTGATATTCCTCATGGCTGTTATTTTTCTAATTGTTTGGCCATAGTTGTCAACCGGAAGACTTTTGCACTCTTGCTTTGAATATAAAGTCAGATTTGAACCTTAACGGAATAGACAATGGTTCTTGTTTCAGGTGATGACGTTGTGGCATATCAACATGGAGAAAAATCTGCAAGAATTTTAAGCTCATCTGGTTTTCAGAATCTAACCTGGAGGACTTATGAGGGGTATCTATACATTTCCGCCTTTTTTTAATATACGGTATAAGTTCAGATGTTTCTCAAGATTCTTTTTTCTTCAATAGGCTTGGTCACTACACAATTCCTGAAGAGAATGATGAAATTTGTCACTGGCTATCCGCAAATTTGCGTCTTGGGGGAACTTGAAAAGAATTGTTGAAGCTCTGTTATATGTGATATAGACGAAGAAGAAGAAGAAAATAACAGCCATAGTGTTATGAACAGCTAGCCTAGGGAGAGTGGTTCATGGTATACTTGCATTATGTATCCTATTATATTATTGTCTATTAGATCTGTTGTATCAGTAAAAAATAAATCACGTTTGGCTATGCAAGTTTTTACAATTTGATTCTTTCTCTTGATAGGCAAAGAAATCAGTGTACCCTGGTTTAGTAACTCAATGTAACTGCTCACTTAGTTGAATGTAAGAGGAATCGAATCTTTCTAGGAAGTCAAAGTGTTCATCAGTAGCTTTACAAAAAGTATAATTGGTGATGAAACTATTTCATGTTTAGAAAGAGAAATCTTATGTATCTTTGTAAGTTTAGCTCTACCTACATGACTCAAGAGGGGTCAATTGGGTCGTGCTGTTTAAAATATATCTACTACCAACGAACCTGATTCTTATACGTATTTGTTAAGTATACATACAATATACAAGTATATTGAATATCACGGTTGGAGCCCAATGGCTTTCGGAAGCCCACTGGTTCTCGGCCCAACCCGTGACTGCCCAGATTATTGTACAATTGTGTTTTGTAATATTGTAGTGTAATTAGTCTTGTAATTTTCACATAATTGTATAGTTAGTCTTCAAATAGAATAGAATTTTAGGAGTAGAATAAGAAAATGATTTTCCTATTATGGAAATATGTAAAGTGTATATATTAAAATTACAAATTACCCTCGTAGGATTTAACTCCAAAAATTCCACTACACAAAATGAGTTAAAATTCAGATTAAAACCCTTACAATCTAAAATTTAACTCTTAAGGTTTAACTTGAACAACCACACGATTGTTATACTCTCGACAAAAGCAACCTACAAATACTTTTGACAACTCGAAAGCCTATGAAAAATAAACTTAGGATTGACTTTGATGAATCAAAGCAGTAATTGCTCCGGCCTGATTCGCTTACATACTCTTAAGATGAATAATCGTTGAACTCTCAAGAAATGAATTGCTTGAATGCTCTCAACTACTTGCACGATCTCTCAATGTGTGTAAGTAATATTACCTGCAAGACAATACACACTATACACGTCAATAAGTTAGTAAGCATGCAGGTAAGGTAGGACTCTTAGTAAGGGAACTAAATAAGTTGGCGTCCAAACTATGAAGGATTCCTAGGTCGCATAATATTAAATATAACCACATTGTCGACGTGAGATTATAATATTATTCACAATTATTCAATCCAGGACATAAGCGTTTTATTGATTAGGCGTGAGCACGTTCTGTCTTTTATCAATAATTATATATATATTAGTAGATAAAATACTTGAAAGATTGTGTTTTTGTGAATAAATACATTTGAATGGTTGTGTCTCTATGAATAAACATCATTCACAGATTGTGTCTTTATGGATGGACACCATTCAAAGGTTGTGACCTTATGAAATGATAGCTCTTAGAGAAGGGTTGTGTCCATTATGAAAAGAGACTTAAAAGTCTATAAGTAATCCAGATTTTACTGCAGATTTTGATATAGATCAATATATATTTATAATTAGTTTTAGAAACACCATCTTATTTTCTTGAGATAGTGTTTAGGATTTGTTGTATCTTGGGGGTAATTTGTCATAAACTCTTAGCAAATATTGTGTTGGTGAGGGCAAATAAAACCTTAAAGAAAAGTGTCTCTACACGCTTCAAATCCTATTTTGTCATTTCTCTTCTTAAGCCTCCTTATTCTTCTTATACACCAACAATCTTTAAGGTTTTAGTTTGCAATGGAGGCTTCTAAAGATATGACTTCGTTCCTCAATTCTTCAACTTGACCATTTTGACGACACCAACTTCACTCGTTGGAAAGGAAAATTATTCTTTCTTCTCATTGTGCTCAAGATTGCTTATGTGCTTGATCCAAAGTTGTCACCACTTCCAGAGCCAAAAGAAGATGACACATAAGTAATCAAGGCCGCTAGAGAAAAGCGTGAAGATGATGAAGTGATGTGTAGAGGTCACATTCTCAATACTTTTTCCGATAGGCACTATGATCTCTACAACTTGATGGAATCTCCAGTTGAAATTTGGAATGCTTTCGAGTATAAATAGAAGACAGAGAAAGAAGGTACAGATAAATTCCTTGTATCTAAATATCGATTGACACAAAGTCCGTTCTTGATCAAATACATGAATTGCAAGTCATTGTTACTAAGCTTCGAGAATTGAAAGTTGAAATTTCTGAACCATTTCTAGTGGGGGAAACTATTGCTAAATTGCCTCAAAGTTGGAATGGTTATCGAAAGAAACTTATTCATAAAAGAGAGGACATACCTTTGGGAGAATTAGAAAAGCATTTGAGAATCGAAGAAGAGACTAGATCTCGTGATTCTAAGAACAAATATGATTCTGCCAAAGTTAATGTTGCTGAAGCCAGTAAGTTCTCAAAGAATTTCAAAGGCAAGAACAATCAGAAATTCAAGAAGTTCGGTAATGGCCCACTAAAGTTCTCCAAAAATTGTTTTAATTGTGAAAAAAAAGGGTCATCGCAAAAATGACTGCAAATTTAAGAAGGAAGAAGAAAATTCCAACAATGCCAATTTCATTGAGGAGAAAATTGAAGAAATTTATGATATGGTCTCCGAAATACAAATTGGCATGATTACCCAAATCAATATGACTGAAACAAAGTCTTCGGATTGGTGGTTCGTCTCGGGCGCAATCATTTATGTTTGTAATGACAAGAATCTATTTAAGTCTTACAAAATGGAGAATGAATGACAAAAGGTTCTTACGGGGAATAATGATTCAACCATGGTTGCTGGCAAAAGGTATGGTGAAAATTAACTTCACTTCTGGAAAGAAAGTCACATTGAACAATATCTTCCATGTTCCTTCCATTAGGAAGAATCTTATTTCTGCTAGTTGTTTGTGTAAGAATGGGCTTAAGATTGTTCTTGAGGACAATAATTGTATTGTATCAAAGAATGCAATGTTTGTGTGGAAAAGGTATTCTTGTGATGAAATGTATAAGCTAAGCATTAATAATAATAATTTCAATTCTGCTTATATTGTTGAGTCTTTTGATATTTGGCATGCTAGATTAGCACATTTAAATTTTTGATCTTTGAAGTACATGTCCAAGCATGGTTTGATTAATTGCAAAGATATAAAAAATGATAAATGTGAAATATGCATCCAAGCAAAATTGACTAAGAAACCTCTTTCAAGTGCTGAACGTAATACTCAAATATTGAATTTGATTCATACCGATATTTGTGAGTATAACAGTGTTTTCACTAGAGGAGGGAAAAGATATTTTATCACTTTCGTTGATGATTGTTCAAGATACACTCATGTTTACTTACTTAGAATAAAAGATGAAGCCTTTGAGAAATTTAAAATTTTCAAGGCTGAAGTTGAGAACCAAAAAGATAAGAGAATCAAAATGGTTCGAAGTGATAGAGGAGGTGACTATTTTTCTAATGAATTTGATAATTTTTGTGAAGAACATGAAATTATTCACCAAAGAACAACACCCTTTACTCCTCAACAAAACGGTAAGGCCGAAAGAAAGAATAGTGTTTTTACATATATGATAAATTCTATGATTCTTAATTCTAAGTTACCAAAAAACTTATGGTGGAGCTGCATATCATGTTCATAATAGAATTACCTCTGTAAAAACACATGTATCTCTCTATGAAATTTGGAAAGGAAGAAAACTAAACTTGATGTATTTAAGGTTATGGGGTTGTTTAGCCTTTTATAGAAAGCATGACCCAAAATCATCTAAGTTAGATGCTAGAGGTATTAAGAGTATTTTTGTGGGATATGCTAAGAGTTCCAAAGCTTATAGATTATTAAATTTAGATTCTAATATGATTGTTGAATCAAGAGATGTTGAATTTATTGAAAATAAGTTTAATCATGATTCTGTAACTCAATTAGAATCTATCATTGATCAACCATGTGATGATTCTCTTGGTGTTTATACTGATTATAAAAGAAAGAGTTTATGACATCTTTCGAACCAAGGAGAAGTCAGCGTGAAAGAAAATAAAAAGATTTACCACCAGGTTTTATTTCATCACAAACATTACTCTTCTTGGTTGAAGGGGGTAGAAATAATGTACTAAATAAAGTATCATTATTGCTAAATGTTGAAGCAAATCCAAAGACATATAATGAAGCTATGTCTTCAAGAGATGCCTCCTTTTGGAGAGAGGCGGTAAATGATGAATGGATTTAATTATGTCAAATCAGACATGGATTTTGATTGATCTTCCACCGAGATCTAAACCAATTACAAATAAATGGGTCTTTAATAGAAAGTACAATACCGATGGCTCTTTGCAAACTTTCAAGACTAGATTGATAGCCAAAAGGTTTAAAAGACATGGTATTGACTATTTTGACACATATGCTCTGATAGTAAGATTAACATATATTAGAGTGCTATCTGCAATTGCTTCCTTGAATAATTTGCATGTGCATCAAATGGATGTGAAAACGATTTTTCTTAATGGTGATCTTGATGAAGAAATCTATATGGAACAACCCGAGGAATTTGTTTTTCCTGGAAATGAGAAAAAACTATGCAAATTAGTCAAATCTCTTTATGGTTTAAAGCATGCACTAAAATAATGGCATGATAAATTTGACAAAGTCATTTTTATTATGGGTTTGAGCATAATAATGTATCTAAGTGCATATATTCAAAATTTACAAGTGATTTTGGTGTGATCTTATGCTTATATGTTGATGGCATGCTTATCTTTGGAACGTACATGAAAGGGGTAAAAGACACTAAGAATTATCTAGTTTCACAATTTAAGATGAAAGATCTTGGTGAAGTAGATAATATCTTAGGTGTAAAAGTGCGGAAAAATAGTGGGGTTACTCGTTGTTCCAATCTCACTATATTGAGAAAGTACTTCTTAAATTTAATCACTTAAAATTTAAAGAAGCTAATACCCCATTTGATTCTAGTATTAAATTACTAGAGAACTCGAGTCGAGTTGTAGCACACCTTGAATATGCTAGTGCGATTGGTAGCTTGATGTATGATATGCATTGTATAATTCATGATATAGCTTTTGCGGTATGCAAAATGTCTAGATTCACGAGTAACCCGGGCGTCGAGCACTGGAAAGAAATTGGACGAATACTTGGTTATCTTAAAAGGAACATAAACCATCGGTTATTAATTATTTCACATACTCATGTCTCAATTTAATGTGTCTAGGTTTTTCATCATACACCTTATTATAAGCCTTAGACAATGTAGCTTCACTATCGCAGTACACAAAATAGACAAAATCGATTGTGGCCACAACTTTATATCAAATAATAAATTTCTCAGCCATTCTGCACTTCTTTGTCTGTTGCTGAAAGTGCTATAAACTCACTTTTCATTGTTGAGTGAGTTATGCACGTTTGTTTCTTGGATGCCCAAGAAACGACTCCTCCAGCAATTGTAAAGATCCATCTAGATGTGGCTTTATCATCACGTATATTGGTTATCCAACTAGCATTTGAATACCCTTCAAGTACTTCAGGATAGTTGTTATAATGCAATGTTATTAATGTGACGTTAGGACAAATAAAAACCTAGTGGATCCTTTAACAAAAGGTCTCTCAAGAGACTTAGTTAAGGAGACATCTAGTGGAATGGGGCTGAAACTTTTTAGTTTTACAGTCACCAATGATGGTAACCCAACTATGTAATAGGTATACCGCTATTCCATAGGTAAATGGGTAAGAACAAGTCATTGTTTAGTGATGGATTTGGCACCGGAAAAAAAATATATAACTAGTCTCTTCCAAGATGTTCGGTGCAAATAGCTACGAAGTAGAGGTTGAGTACTAACTCTTAATAAAGTTCAAGTCTAATAGTAGCTAGAGACAAAATTTGAAACTTCACCTAAGTGAGCATAAGAAATGGTATCGTTTCTAACAAGATCGTGGTTTAATCTTGTAAATGCTCATGAATTCAAGATAGAGCACAAAGTCGGAATAGTGCTAAATAAATTAGAACATAATTTAAAATCTGGGATAGCTTATATGTGATGTATCTCCGATATTTGCTTAAGAGACAAAGTTTAATGCTAAGCACACTATTGTCTTGTAGATACTTTGAAATGCATCACTAATTAAAGATTAAAATCGAAAGATACCTCTTTGTATGTATAAGTTTATCATTGTAAATCTGGAATAATATTACAATCTAGTGAGGGATTGTAAGTGAGATTATAATATTATTCACAATTATTCAATCCATGACAGAAGCGTTTTATTGATTAGGCGTGAGCACGCTCTGTCAAACATCCTTTTATCAATAATTATATATATATATATATATATTGGTAGATAAAATACTTGAAATATTGTGTCTTTGTGAATATATACATTTGAATGGTTGTGTCTTTATGAATAAACATCATTCAAATATTGTGTTTTTATGGATGGACATCATTCAAAGGTTGTGATCTTATGAAATGATACATCTTCGAGAAGGGTTGTGTCCATTATGAAAAGAGACTTAAAAGTCTATAAATAAACTAGATTTTACTATAGATTTTGATATAGATCAATATAGATTTATAATTAGTTCTAGAAACACCATCTTATTTGCTTGAGATAGTGTTTAGAATTTGTTGTATTTTGGGGATAATTTGCCATAAACTCTTAGCAAATCTTGTGTTGGTGAGGGCAAATAAAACCTTAAATGTAAAGTGTTTCTACATGCCTCAAATCATGTCTTTTCATTTCTCTTATTTTGCCTCCTTATTCTTCTTATACGCCCAACATCTTAGAATTCTTTTACAACTCAAAAGATTAGGAAGATATTGCGTAAATATCACGAACATATCTCATGAATTAAATGAAGATACACACAGATTCTTTCCTAAAGTATCTCGGTACAAGCGTGCCTCGCAATACACCACACATAAGTTTTACGGACCATGGTTCTCAGTACACACACCACCATCATGTTGAGATATCCACTAGTATACCTAGTAGTATACACATACAATGTTAGTTTTAGTATTGTGGTTATTTTTGCAATGGCCATATTTACAAGTTTAGTTATTATAAATAGACCAATAGTTGTAAATTCTAGTTTGAGAAAATTATAATAGAAAATTTTGCTGAAGAGCAACTTTGCTCCCAAATATCTTTTCTCTTTCATTCTCACGATCTGAACTTCTTCTTCTCAAATCACTTCATCAATTCTGTTCAATCGTACTCAGATTATTAACATGATATCAAAGCCTACAGATTCGTAGGGCCTTTGTATGCAATTGATTAGGAACGAAAACTGAAGGAACGTGAACTGAACATCGAGGAACGAAGGAACGAAAAGCAAAATCGAAGGAATTGATCTTCTACAAACTTCAACAGAACTGAACATCGAAGGAATTGATCGAGGAGCAGAGAATCAAAGAACTGAAAAGTAATCAGAATCGCGAGATTTCAGAAAATCAGAATCGCGACGCAACCGAGATCGAAGGATCCAAAGGAGTCGATCTCACATGAGAAAAATCAGAATCGCGATTGCGGCAAAGGAGTCGAGTGTATTGAAGATCTGTGTAACTGATTAGCACTAATATTGAGGTAATTTCTCCTTGAATATCGATCGATTCTGTTGCAAGTGACAACAGAATCGACAGAGAGTCAAAGACGATTCATTTAACTGTTTTGTTGATTATCGCTTTTGTCGATCGAGTCATATGGAGATGTTATCATTTTCTGTGGATACACTCCGCCTTTGGCTATCATTGCGACGTCGCAGATCGCCGAGTTGATGGAAATTCAACTTTATTTTTCTGTGTTGGTGAATCGTTTTGTATTGTTAAAGTCGTATTTGTGTTGGTGAATTGACGAATTGGAGGAAAAGTGTCGAGTTCATCGTCGTTGTTGTTAATAGTTGTTGTACTGTTGGTTTCTGTTTTGTGTTGGCGAGTCGTATTAAAACAGGATCTGTGTTGGAGAATTGGTGAATTAATAATGCATTGATGTAGTAGTGATAGTGTTGGTGAATTTGCATTGTGTTAGTGAAATCCACAAGTAGTCACTGCTGAAGCTGCCTCTGTGTTGGTTGCTGAAAATTAAGAAACATGAGTAATACTTGGAGAATTATCGTGCTGCTGTAGTGAGACATTATTGTTCTCTGGTTCTAAGAGATCAGATTTAATGTGTTCAGAGGATTCCTTTTGGGTTTCTTCTGTTAGAAATGCTGAATTTCAATTCGTGGTTAATAAAGGTGTTGTTTGAGCAAGGTGCTTCAGCAAGGAATTTTCCTTCATTTGTAGATAGACTAGGGACTGCAGTGAAGTATGTACTTGTTGAAGGTATATTTCTATCGATAGAAGGATCGAGGAGTT
This sequence comes from Przewalskia tangutica, assembly GCA_029844215.1. Lineage (NCBI taxonomy): Eukaryota > Viridiplantae > Streptophyta > Magnoliopsida > Solanales > Solanaceae > Przewalskia > Przewalskia tangutica. The sequence goes on along the minus strand of CM056725.1, from coordinate 102,737,418 downwards.
CTTAGCGACAAATAAACTAAGAATTGAGGGATACTTCGTCGAAAATGATATGGATTGAGTTGAAGCTCAATTCAAGGATTCAAAGAGTATTTTACAGGTCGATCAAGTGTTAGATTGCCTGTTTTTATATGTGTAGCTCAGGATAGGAGAATCGAAGGATTTCTAGCCGAAAATGAACTAGAAATTGAGGGAGACTCCGCTGCATATCCGAGCTTATTATGAGAGATTGTGTGATGAGAATCGAGGGATTATCTAGTCCAAGCGAGACTAGAGAACGAGGGGTTCTTGCCGCTTATTAAAATAGTTGGCGTGATGAGAATCGAGAGATCCTCTAGTCCGAATGAGACTAGAGAACGATGGGTTCTTACCGTCATTTTTTATATAAGGAGAATCGAGGGATTCTCTAGTCCGAGTGAGACTAGAGAACGAGATGTTCTTCGTTATTGTGAGTTGAAGCTCCTGTTGTTAAATGTTAGACAATGCTGACTTTGTTGGTGTTATTTGGCTTGTTGCTGTTGTTTCTACTGCAGGTGTTGTTGTTGGACAGCAGGTGTTGCTACTGCATCCTTAGATGCAGCAGGTATTGCAGGTATTGCTGCTTAAGATCAGTGGATTCTTATGAGAGCAATGGTCGATATTAAATGTTGTGGTTCAGTTGGATGGGATAATTGTTGGGACTGCATGACTGTGGGATTGCAGGACTGTTTTGTGTGAATCTGCTGGAATTTTGCTATATTGTTGCTGCACCTAATTCTGTTAGTGCAGCTGCTGTCTGTTAGTGTAGCTGCTACTGCTTCTACCTACTGTTCTTGTTGGTGTTTCTGCTGCTGATGCTACAGCTGCTGTTGTTGCTTCTGTGGTCGCTGCTACTGTCGAAGCTGTTGGGGTGGCTGCACAACCTGAATATCATACAGAACCTGAATGTCATTGAGATAATGCAGCAGCTGACTTTGTCCTTATGGTTATTCATAGTCAAATTTAACAACATGGATGATAGGAATGAGTTGATGATTCCCTGTACTTGCTACTATCATCAAGGAGTTTTATTTTTAAGCAGCAGACGTTGCTAATGTTGTTGGCTGCTTATATTTCTGTTGTTGCTGATCGTGCAATTGTTGCTCCTGGAAATGATACACAAGTTCTTCGCGATCGCAATTTATCGATCCCGCTTTGGTTTGCATCTGTTAAGGCTTCTACTGTTATTGATGTTGCTGAGGATGCAGATGGTGGGATGGAGTCATGCTTCATCTATTGTTACTGGTGATGGGAGGAGCAAGACTTTCCTTGAATATACTGGGATGATTGATGCCAATTCAGATGATTGATTGTTAAAACCTGCTGGAATTAATATGCATCAGAGGCTGCACCTGCTACTATTTTTGGGGCTGTTGTATCTGCTGTTTTATGTGTGTCTGGATTCAGCTTGAACTGGGTTTGCAGAACCTCAATTTGTTGCTGTAAAAGTGTCTTATAGGCCTCAAGTTGAGTCATTGGAATTGGAGCATATCCAGGAGACCATGTTGGTACAGAATTGATGTCATTGTAGTTGTTGCAGCTACTGAAATGAATGTTGGTGATAGTGCACCAGCTGTGTTATCTGTTGCTGATCTTGCAGAACCAGGAAATGATGGATTGCTTGTTGCAGCTGCTGGAATTTTGCTCGAGCTACTGCGACTGAGTTCGTAGTTGCGAATTTTGTTATTATTTCCAAGCTAGGACTGAAAATTTTTGTTTTCAGTGTCTAGCTTGAGGGGAGATGTTGAGATATCCACTAGTATACCTAGTAGTATACACATACAATGTTAGTTTTAGTATTGTGGTTATTTCTGCAATGACCGTATTTGCAAGTTTAGTTATTATAAATAGACCAATAGTTGTAAATTCTAGTTTGAGCAAATTATAATAGAAAATTTTGGTGAAGAGCAACTTTGCTCCCAAATATCTTCTCTCTTTCATTCTCACGATCTGAACTTCTTCTTCTCAAATCACTTCATCAATTATGTTCAATCGTACTCAGATTATTAACACATCAACACATAGACTATATTATGTTTGTTAATCATCAAAATACATCAATACTCAATAAATTTTCCTTTTGGATGATGACAAACAAATGTGTTTGTACTCCAGGTTCTACTATGAATTCAAAGTTGTTTATGTACAGACACACACAACACACGAGAGTGTTTCAACTTTTTTACCAACACAAGTGCACCATTATAAATCTTTCCCCTTTTAGCATCACTGAAAAACTGCATAGCTAAAAGTTAGCTTCAAATGACACACTTAATTCAAAATGCATGGCCGCTCAGGTTACAATACAAGCACAACGAAAAAATGCTCATCATATGTCAATCTAATGATAATAGCCATCTCAGAACACACCATAAAGTCAAAAGAGCAAGTTTTATAAGGCTAGTGTTGAATCAAAAGATCCATCAACATATTTTGTTAGTCCCTTTTTAATTCTATTTTTCTCATTTAATTTTATGTGTTTTCAAGTTTCCAAATAAGTTCGTCTTTTGATTTCTATGTTGCTTTGGATGATTTGTGAGACTATTATGGTCATGCTTGTGATGATTTAATTTATCATTGTTGGTTATTTATTAATATTTGATTATTTGAAAAGATCTTGATTGCATTCTTGATCCTTGGGTCCATGAAACTTATTTGCAGATAAGGATAGATGTTTATCCAATCCAAAATATAGTATTTGAGTAAAAATTAAAAGACTTTAATGAGTAATTTTAGTCTGGTATGTTGATAACTAAGATAAATAAAGAATTCGAATAATCTGATGACTTTTAAGTTTTAACAGGGTTGTCAACTCATAATTCATCATATTTCTCACGTTTTCAAGTGTTCAATTAATTAATTTATTATTGTTTGTTACAATTTTAAGCAAATTAAGAAAGTCGATTAAAAATAGTTTAATTTTAGGGAAAATTTCAGAAACATATATTGTTTAAATATCTACCTATCTATATACTTGAAAAAGGTCAAACTTTATAAGGTTCGTCTTCTTCCTTGGACAGCTTAAAGTTACCACATCATCCTCTTAAGGAAGAAAAAACCCAAATAACATTGGTGAGGAGTAGAGAGAGAACCAAAGTTGATTGTAGATTGTTAATTTTTTAACAGAAGATACCAAGCCAAGAGAAAGTGAATCAAAGAAAAGATTTGATCACCCAAGAGTGAACAAATACAGTAGATTTTGTTTCTATATAGTTCACTAGAGAATCATTGTATCAAAATCTTAAATTACATTACGCTTAATGCATGAAATGTTAAAAAATGTAAAAGAGACTTGGCTTTGTAAAAAACATTCTTCTTTCATTTGAAGTACAATGCTCCTTCTGCCATCAACTACAACATGAGACAAATAATAGCAATTATTATACTTGGCAACAAACAGGCCAAGCAAAGAATCTGAAATGTAGTACAAAGTAATGCAAGATATCCTCTACATGATAAGTAAAATATAGGGTTTCCAAGGATATTTAAAGAGTTCTCATATGAAGGCAAAGGAACCTACGATTTCTTTCCCATCTTCTGCTGTGTGGACACTGAAACCATGCTGCAGCACACTTTTCCTCTGAGTTCGCATTATTCATGCAAGGATCTTAAAAGCCATCTTTTGTTTATCAAACAAACCTAGTTCTCTGTGAAGCCTTCAAGTGTGAATTAGGCAAAGTTTCAGTAAGAAACAGAGAAATAACTAACCCAGCTTTTTAGCTATCAGGTTTTGTATTGTGCCAAAGTGATAGAGAAAAGAACCATTTCACCTCTTGTAGTGTTAGTTATTGCTGCTGCTACCCTTTTGAGAATTGTTGGTACTATGAGCTGCAACATCTTTGGATTCAATACATGGGGTAAGTGGTGGGAAAGAAGGAACAGCTCGCAATATGAATTTCCGGCCGGTTTTTAAGCCTCCTCCAGATGAGCTAGAATCAAGCTCATTCAAATGACAATGAGGTGGAGAAATACGCTTCTTATTTGGGGAGTTTACTTTCACACCATTTTGTGGTATAGAAGAGTCCTTTAGTATTTCTGGTGTGCCATCGTCCATCACATATGACTTCTTATTAGAGTCTAATCCCAGAGCGTGCATTCCACTCCCATCAAACTGGGACATAGGGGTCATCGGTGAGTTACGCCAGCATAGCGGACGCGTGGACTGGAAATGGACAGTTTGAGGAATCAGTTGACCACCTGAATTACTTGCCCAATCTTGTGAGTTTGGTAGCGACAAAAGATCATCCATATTGCCAGTCACATGAAACCCTGGTGAGATTTCATTTGCTAGCTTTGCATTGCCATGATTAAACTCCTGATCGAAGGTAACATGATCCAGAATAATATCATCAGTAGTTTCCTGGTCTATGTCGTGATTTTTGGAACTTCTAGGAGATCCCAGGGACAGTCCATATGCTGCTGTATTAGCTTGGCCAGATTCAGGTGAAGAAAGGTATCTTCCAGAAGTGAACCAAGACTTTGATGCATTATTTCCACTGTTAGAGTTGCATAGAGGTATCAATTGTAAGAGGGAAAATAAGACAATCATATTTTAGAAGTAGAAATGAGAAACCCATATGAAGTACTCATGATAGAAACTGATGGAATAAGAGAAGTCACAAGAATCTTACTCTGAGCACTGGAATGAAGGTGTCAAGGGAGTTAAGTTGGATTGAGTTCTTCGATCACTTTGCAATAACCCACTATTAGCTGTCACCATTTCCACATTTTCCTCAACTGACCTCTCCAATCTCTCAGTGATGCAATGTTTATTCACCAAATCTTTACCATATTCTAAACACGAAAAGGAAAAAACAAAAACATTAGAGAAGAAAATGAAAAAGAATGGACATCATAATGACCAAGAAAAGAAAATATAAGGCAGCTCAAGAGCTAATACTTGATCATAAACCATTATATGAAACATTGTCACCATGGAGAATGCTGTTGTACTAACACTATGTTTGAGAAGTATAAGAATTAATTCTCTTGCTTAGTCTGAACAAGGAAATTGTTAGCCCGACACTTTTAAATGCTTAACTACTCATTTTTTAGTTGAAAAGAAAAGAAAATTCCCAACGAATTCTATAGGAGCCCAGCAGCAAGGTAGCCCCCTCAATCTTGAGAACCAGGAATATAGAGTGAATAGTACATGAATGTCTATAACTAATTAGATTGTATAAGAAAAGCAAGCATGTTGTTTTAACCTCTGAAACAGGATAATGGTTCAGTATATTTTTTGATAAGTCAGGATAATGGTTCAGTATTATGTACAAATACATCGCTGGAAACAATAGAAAGAGAAACGTAGAGTGTTCTAGACATAATTCAAAAAATAAAAGTGTGGCTTTTACTTCTCTTTAATAGCTTAAGCTTTTAGATGAAATGATCGCGCAACTTCAACATGATATAAGAGTAGGCAGAGGTCGGGTCATTGTTCGAATTTCACCACCACCCATTAACAAAAAGAACTTTCACATACTTGGCCCATGAAAAAGAATCAGGTGTATTGAAGACACAATTAAGAAAATAAAAGTGTGTTCTCTCTAACAACTTAAACATTTAGATTAGATAGTCACACAACTTAACATAAGTCTAATAAAAATTCTCTTGTTTATAGTTTGAGTATATTGAAAAGCTATTCTCTCTCCTTGTAGAGGTGAAGAGAAGAAGGGCAGCCCTTGCCCGATCATCCAAATTGGCTCTCACATGTTTTACATGAATATTTTCCTCTTGTTTAGTTAGCATGATATTCTCACCCTTCCCAAGCCAGGCTCGATATGAAAGGTTAATAATGCATGCTCATGGTTAGAAAGGAGAATGAGGAGAAAATGTGGTACCCATGGCCCTATCTGCAATTACTCCACCTTTAGTTACGTCATATTGATAATGTACTAATTGATGTAAGCAAGAACTCTTGCAAAGCCATCACTTCATTACCGAAGTTACAAGAGAACGGGCTCAACTTGTCATTAAATTCACCAAGTTGACCAATTTGCACTTGTTTCCTTGAGATGGAGTTTTTGAAATTCAAAATGATCTCTTAAGACTTAATTCTACAGAGCGCATTGGCACACGACGGCTAGGATATGCATTTCATACTTCTCACTACGAGAGAGGAAGAGAAAAATGAGGAACACCATGTTTGACTAACATATACAACAATGAAATCACACAACGTGGGGTCTGGAGAGGGTAGAGTGTACGCAGACCTTACATCTACCTTGGTAGATAAAGCGGTTGTTTCCGAGATATCCTCATCACAAGACCAAGCACAAGCAAAGCAAGAGAAACGGTCAGACTCGAACAAGAAATTTAAAGGAGTATGAAAATGCTCGTAATAAAAGTGAATAAGCCATGATAGGCATTCTGAAAAAGGAGGCAGTAACTAACGAAGATAAATAAGATAAACAAAGTACACTAAAGAACACATAGCAACAGAAATCAAACGACAATGAACTATAAAACAATAATGCGCCTACTAGTATGATAGGCTAAGCAGACCTACGATAATAACACTACACCTACCAGTTTGTAAGTGTAAGTAGTACTACGCTCGACTACCTACTAGTCTTCTACCCTAATTCGTGTCCTCCACAACCCCCTATCTAAGGCCTTGTCCTCAGTAAGTTGCACCTACATCATATCCCGTCTAATCACCTTTCTCCAAAACTTATTTGGCATACCTCTACCCTCCTGAACCGTCCATAGCCAACCTCACACCTCCACCGAGGTCATTCTCACTCTGTCCCGGATATCTTTTATATGTCCTTGTATGCCCACACATCCATCTCAGCATCCTCATCTCCGCAACTTTCATCTTTGGATGTGCAAAGTCTTGACTGACCAACACTCCTCCTCATACAACATAGTCAGTCTAACCACCACCCTATAGAACTTGTCTTTAAGTTTTTGTGACACCTTTTTATCGCACAAGACTTCAGATGTGAGCCGTCATTTCATTCACTCTGCCCCAATACGATGTGTGACATCGTCATCAATCTCTTCATTCCCTCGGATAATAGACCCGAAGTACTTGAAACTTTCTTTCTTGGGAATGACCCGAGTGTCAAGCCTCACCTCCGCGTCTGTCTCAAGGTCGCTCGCGTTACTTAACTTGCACTTAAAGTATTCTGTCTTTGTCCTAATCAGTCTGAACCCTTTGAACTCCAGAGTCTGTCTCCAAACCTCCAGTTTAGCGTTCACTCTGGTGAGAGTCTTATCAATCAAAACTATATCGTTTGCGAATAACATACACCGTGGCACCTCCCCTTGAATTTGTCGCGTCAGTCCATCCATCACCAAGACAAATAAGAATGGGCGAAAAGTTGATCCTTGGTGCATCCCCATCATCATTGGAAAGTGTTCCGAGTCTCCTCCTATTGTCCGTACCCTGGTCTTGACTCAATCATACATATCTTTGCTCGCCCTAGATTACGCCACAGGTACACTTCTAACCTCAAAACATCTCTATCGAACCTCCCTCGGACTTTGTCGTATGCCTTCTCGAGGTCGATGAAAACCATATGCAAGTCTTTCCTCTCCATATATGTTTGGCTAGCATATATTTGTTTATTATAATATGCTCACTTTTAATCACTCATTACACTATTTTCATTATCATGCATAATTCACGTAGACTGAAGGAACAAAAGAGTGACCTCTCTTAGGCTTATATAATCAGACCTATCAGTTAATTTTAATGTGAGAAAAAAATTATGTCCTTAAATAAATTTTAGTAACAAATAGACTAGTACCTATCATTTAATTTTTTATAAGTTTTAGTAACAAAAAGACTAGTACCTATCCGTTAATATTTTTATAATTGAGAAATCACTGAGGGCCAGTATCATACGATTCGATCGGTGGATAGTGGCCCGCTCCTCCACCCTCCAAAACTTAAATACCAAACTTTTTTATAAGGTAAATAAGTTTATTAACAATTTGGTTAACCCCGTATATAATTTGTTTACCAAAAGAAAAGAATCTATAACAAAATATGGTTCTCAACAAAAGCGATCCAATCTTCTATACAAATAGGCTCGTAAGTACACCAAAAAGTAACTAGAGACAAAACACTCATATGCAATTTTTAAAAAAAAAATTGTTCAACCTCCTCAAATGTCCTTCTATTTCTCTTTCCAAATGACTCGCATGATTGCTAAAGGGACAATACTTCATGTCCTTGGGCTTCTCTTTCCCTTCTTATAAGCCCACTTTACAAAGACTCCTTCATTGTGCCCGGTATCCAGAACAAATCGAGAGTCACCCTTCATAACCCATTAGCTACCTTACAATGCAAACAAAGATGGATCAACCTTTTCCCTTGTACTTTTACACATAAAGCACCAACTGACATAATTGATCTTCCTCTTTTTTAGGTTTCCGCAGTTAAGATCACACCCCTAGACGCTAATCATGCAAAGAAACACACCTTTCTCTGTGCTCTAGGAATCCATATGGTGTCATGGGGGAAATACATTCCTCTCTCACCACAAGCTTCTTAAAAAAGAGCTAACCCTGAATAACTTATCTCAACTCTCTTTCCAGCTCCATACATACGATAAGTTGTTAGGTGTGTCTAGCACATACAAAAACTCAATCAGATAATGAAACTCTTCCATCTCTCAGCCTTGAAGGTTCCTTCTGAATCTTAAATCCCAGTGATGAGACCTATAGACTTGTTTGACTGTCATCTCTCTTTGGCTGGATAAACGATATAAATTAAGGAAGTCCTCCTTCAACACATCCTCCCCACACCACTTTAGTGTCCAAAAACTAATCCTGCTACCATCTCCAACCTTAAAGAATATATGTCCAAAAAAGTATTCACGTCCTTTCATGATAATCCTCCACAAACCACACCCAAACAGCGTTGTAATGTTACTAGTCCTCCATCCCCCTTCCATTAGATCATAATTTTCCGCTACCACCTCCTCCAAAGAGCATCTCCTCCACCCAAATCTCCATATCCACTTCCCTAACAGAGCTTTATTGAACACCTTGAGATCCTTAACTCAGAGACCTCCCCGCTCCGTTTGTCCGCGACAAGATTTAAACCCGTGACATATGTCTGACTCACAATTACATGTTGCACTCTTACCGCTAGCCCAGAGGACATTAACTATTTTTTAATATTATCCCGAAAAGTATCCCAAAAAATAGTCATTTCATGTACTTAATGGGAAACCCTACACTGCAATACATACAACTCCAGAAGTACAGGAAATTGCTAATACCTTCCTTCCGGCCATAGACATTTTTACATCCTTCACAGCGGCATCCACTGGAACATCCAACATTAGCCTATTAAGATGGAAGGATAAGGACTTAGATAATTTAGAAAAATCAAAGAGTATTTACAACGCTCGGAGAGAAATGTACCTGATAGCACTCACAATACTTTTTCAAACACATTGACTTCTTGCAGTTGCACCCTCTTTTGTGCCTTGCAGAGGAAGGCGTAGAACTTGCTCCATCCTCCTGTAATATTGCAAGTGGCTATGTAAATTATCAGGTAATTGAGCTTCCTGAATAAAAGAAACTCCCAGTAAAGTTGAATACCCCAAAAACATTTGCAGGGGAACCAGTGGAATTCTGCACAATTTTTGAAGCAAATGCCAGGGGATTCCGAGACTGGATTTGTTGTCGCACATCAAGAACAGTGTCTTCATATTCAGGTCTGTTGAAACAACCTTGGCAAGAGCAAGAGTCCACACAATATACTCCAGCAGCAAAGCAATCACAATAACTGAATATAAACAAAAAATCAGTAGATTTGTAACAATGTTGAAGATCAGTGACGCAAAATATTTCAAACTTACAGTTTCAAGCACTTAGTCTTCTTACAATTGCAGCGTTTGCACCCATCACCATCATTGCCATCTGAGGGTTTCTTCCTGAATTACACAAACATGCAATTTTGTAAGAAGTATGCAGACAAATTAAGCTATCCATTTCAAGAGATAACAAAAACACGCTTGCCTTTTCTTTTTGGGGCTTGACTGATTGTAATCCATAGGGCTGTCGGTATGTTCAGAGTTAAACTTCCTTTTGTTACTTGGAGTATGCTCCGTTGGCTTCAAGAGCACAGTCTCATATAAAGGTTTTGCATGCTCCGTTGGCTTCAAGACCACGGGCTCATAGAAAGGTTTTGCATTATTAAGAGACAAAGAAGCAGCAACACTTTCTGCATTTGACACATAACGTACATATTTACTGTCATTGTCACCGCTTGTCAAATTGCTCCCAACCACATTCGAAGATATCAAGCAACTCTTCACGTTCTCAGAAGGGTGACAGCTCATCACGGACGTCAACTTCTTTCCGTGTATGCTCAAGTTACCCCTCTCAGTTGATTTCACGCTTACAGTTGCACCAGAACCAGCTTCCATGCCATTAACTATACTATTTAAGTGCAAGCCAATACCAGATGGCTTGGGGACTTTCACAGTAAGGCTTTCAGAATTAACACAGGAAGATGCCAGTTGGGTCATTGGCCTATTGCTAGCCGTTGATGATCTATTTGATGAAACTGGTTCCACGACCTCTAAGATAGCAGGACTGACTGGTGGTATTGAGCAGCTCACAATACCTGAAGCATTCTGTGAACCCGAGCTAGCTGGTGCTATCTTCTGTTGAGCATCTTCAAATTGGAGACAACGTCTACGTATTCCGCTTTGATGTTGAGCAGCCTACATTTTTTTCTAACCATTTAGGCCAGAACTATATGGTGTTCATATATCATGATAAAATGCAATATTGTAATCAAGATTGTTAAGTTCCTTATACTACTTTTTCTAAAGCAACAGTGATTTTCTGTGCTTGCCTTTTACATATAATCACTGACTTGAGAAAATTAAACATGGACATGGGCAGCATTTTCAGAAACCAATTGCACGGGTTCAAACACGTGCTTACGGAAAATGAAATGAGAAGCACGTGTTTTTCCTTGTTAGCAGCGACAGCAGCCAAATTATAGTGTCATATTGATGGGATTATAACCCAACTGAAACGCATATGAGAAAGGAGAAAATGCAGGCATAGAGGCCCCCATGGCTTTGGTCTAGTAAAAGAGTGCAGCGTGTGATGTGTGGGTTAAGCACACGTCACGAGTTCAAACCATGTCGTTGACAGAAGCCATGTATTTAAATGGAGAAGAACATAGAAGCGGGCCCATTATGCACCGAGTAAGAAACCTTGTGCCACTAGCCCTCGGGGAGACTTGGAATGAGGTAGCCTTGACCAACAAAAAGGGAAGGTTTTTCACCAATCTCTTAGGCCAGACTTCATACTCATTCTAAATTACTATTCAATGGCACCGTTAGGAATCTTTCAAGAATAAAGGGACAAGGATAGATATCAGATTCAGCAAGACCAGAATGTTTTAGTTATAGCATGTCGGCATAACTTTAGCTTAATGGATTCAAAACAATCCAGATGGAAGGGCAAAAGTAAGTGTTTCCTCCATCCTCGATAAGCTATCGAGTTAGAGGGCAAGGGAGGGCTGAAGCTTTATTTCATTTAAATGGAAGTGCATCCAAAGTAGAGATAGCAAGCCACTAGGGCTTTTGTTCAGTGGGTAGGGTGCAAGTCACGAGTTCAAATCTTGCGACTAACTGATGCCTATATTTACATGGGATCAAGGAAAAGGGTGGGCCATACCCTCTCAAGTTTAATGTGTGGACCAACTGAAGTTGGTAAGCCAACACATGACGGATTTCTCGATTATAAAAAAATATTAACTTCTTCATGATTTTAAACTTTGAGTCATTAGTTTAAAAGGCATGTCTTAAAGGAAATACTATGGTATTATGATGAATATCAAAATAATATCACGGAATGTGGGGATTAAACTGAAGAGATAAAGGACAGTGATAAACAGCTTAATTCAAGAATGGAGAGCAGATATTCTATGCTTGCAGGAAACTAAATTGGAAGGTGACATTGGAGAAATAGTTAAACAGATATAGGGAAACAGGAGAGTCATGTATGGACAATTGGAGGCTAGTGGTATGAGGGGAGGCATTCTGATGTTGTGGGATAACAAGAGCTGGGAAGAGGAAGTAGTAGAAATTGGTTCTTACACTCTGACTTGCTCCTTCAAGTCAAGAACCAATCATTTCAGTTGGCACATGACAGGGGTATATGCACCAAATTGTAACCTGGAAAGACAAGTGTGGTGGGAAATAGGGGCTATTAGAGGCTTGTTTACTGGGCCTTGGGTGATAGCGGGAAATTTCAATATAGTCGGATATGCCTCAGAGAAGAAGAATTGTTCCCAGACATCCTTTTACATGAATGAATTCTCTGACCTTATTGAGGACATGGAATTGATTGATCCCCAATTAGAAGGGGGAAGTTATACCTGGACCAGGAGGGAATAAATTTGAAACCTCTTCCAGAATTGACAGAATCATGTATTCCACTGAGTGGGGAGAAAAGTTCAATAATGGGAAGCAAGAATTCTTCCTAGAATTTGTTCTGACAACACACCAATTGCACTTAAATGTTGCAGTTGGAAACATACAAAGTCGTACTTTAAATTTGAAGGATGGTGGTTGGAGACTGAAGGCTTTAACGAAAGAGTGAAGAATTGGTGGGCCTCTTTTGTGATTGAAGGAAAGCCTGATTTCATTTTAGCAACTAAATTGAAATCTCTGAAGGCCAAATTGAAAGATTGGAGCCCAAGCACATATGGGAACCTGGAGAAGAATAAAAATTTGATACTAGGTAAGATTGCAGACCTTGACAGTATCCAACAGAGCACAGATCCTTAACTGAAGAAGATGTCATTCAGAAGGCTAATCTCTTCATGGAATTTGAAGAATATACCAAAAAGGAAGAGATAGCATGGAGACAAAGATCAAGAACATTGTGAATTAAGCAAGGTGATCAGAACACAGTTTTTTCAGAGAATTGCTAATGCTCACAAGAGCAACAACCATATTGATCACTTGGTGGTGGAAGAAGAAGAATTGTGGAATCAGAGAACATTAAAAAGGAAATTATTTCTTTTTATCAGAAGGTGTACTGTGAATCTGAGAACTGGAGATCTTATTACAATATGAATCAGTGTCCTACTATCAGTACTGAGGATCAGCAGGAGCTACAAAAACCTTTTGAGGAGAAAGAGGTGTTGGATTGTCTCAAGGCATGTGTAATGAATAAAGCACCAGGTCCAGATGGGTATACTATGGGTTTCTTTGTTAAATGTTGGGAGGTTCTGAAGGATGATGTGATGGCAACTATGCAGAACTTCCATTCTCAGGAAGTCTTTGAGAAAGTTTTAATGCAACATATATAGCTCTTATTCCCAAAAAGAGTGGAGCTACGGAATTGAGAGATTTCAGACCCATCAGTCTAATAGGGAGTATATATAAATTGATATCCAAGATCCTAACAGAGAGACTGAAGAAAATGATGCACAAGCTGGTAGATACACAACAAATGGCATTTTTGAGAGGTGACAAGTCACTGATGCTATTCTCATTGCAAATGAATGCATAGACTCCAGAATAAAAGATAAAATTCCTGGCATCATGTGCAAATTGGATATTGAGAAGGCATATGATCATGTGAATTGAAATTTTTTGCTAGGCATTATGCGAAAGATGGGATTTGGAGGGAAATGGATCAGATGGATGAAATTTTGCATCAGCACTGTCAAATTTTCTGTTTTGATAAATGGATCTCCTAAATGTTTTTTCCCTTCTCAAAGAAGTTTCAGACAAGGTGACCCCTTATCACCTTTCTTATTCATTCTGGACGGATTGAACAATATGGTGAATACTGGTCATAATAATGGTTGGATTAGGGGTTTTATTGTAGCAAAGGATCTGAATGAAAGAGTGGAAGTAACACACTTACAATATACAGATGATACTCTTATTTTTTGTGATGCAGAGGAAAGTCGATTGAAGTATTTGAGGGTTATTCTTATCCTCTTTGAAGCCACTTCAGGGCTTCACGTTAACCGGAGAAAAAGTCTTATTTTTCCAATGAATGAGGTGGCCAGGATTCAACAATTGGCTAGAATTTTGAGTGGAGATATAAGTCAGATTCCAACAGTATATTTGGGAATGCCTTTGGGAGCTAAAATCAAATCCAAAGATACATGGAATGATGTGAGAAGAGATTGTATAGATGGAAATCACACTATTTGCCTCTGGGTGGTAGATTGGTCTTGATTACTTCTGTGTTAGATGTCCTACCTACATATCTGATGTCTCTATTTCCACTTCCCATCAATGTGGAAGAAATAATTAATGCTCTTAGGAGGAATTCTCTTGGCAAGGAAACAAGGAGAGAAAAGGCTATCATTTAGTCAAATGGGAAAGCTTAATTCTGGCCAAGAAACGTGGAGTGTTAGGAATCAGGAATCTGAGAAAGCAGATCAGAAGTCTCTTGACGAAATGGCTTTGGAGACTTCCTAAGGAAGATCAAACTCTATGGGGTAAAGTGATTCAAGCTAAATATGAAAAGGAAGGATTCTGGAAGACAAAAGAAGTAAACACCCCATATGACACTAGTTTGTGGAGATCAATCAGAAACTTGTGTCATGGTTTTTTTGGAAAGAACTAGTTTTAATGTGAGAGATGACAGGAGGAGTTTATTATGGGAAGACAATTGGTTAGGGAATGGTAGTCTCAAACAATTGTTCCCTGATATCTACATTTTGAATCAACAACAGGAGGCCACTCTACATGATATATGGTCTACTTAAGGATGGAATTTGACATACAGAAGGTTGATGCAAGATTGGGAGATAGAAAGATTGGCCTATTTTTATGACACTTTAGATCAATGTAAAGGGCTGCAGGAAGGTAAAGATACCATGAGATAGAAATGTCACAGCAAAGGTAAATTTACAGTAAGTTCTGCCTATAAGGACATGAATTAAATGGGATCTCAAATCAGTTTTTGCCTTGAAAGCTTATCTGGAATGTCAAAATCCCTTACAAAGTGATTGTTTTCACTTGGCTGGTAGTGAAAGAAGTTGTTCTTACCCAGGAGAATTTCATGAAGAGGGGCAATCATGTGTTCAAGATGTTTTTTTGTGAGCAAAAGGCAGAGACAATTAACCATTTGTTTCTTCATTGTACAGTGGTTAGCCAGCTATGGAATCTCTTCACCAGTTTCAGGGGTACTAGGTGGATTATGCCCTGGAAGAACAAGAGAGGCTCTATGAAGCAGGAATACTGAGGGAGATGGCAGTACAAACAAAGACAAATGGAGAATTGTCCCGGCAGTAATTTGGTGGACTATATGGAAGGAGAGAAATTCAAGGTGTTATGAAGGCAATAGTAGCTCCTTGCAAAGGATTAAAATGAATTGCATTACAATTTTTTGTTATTGGTGCAGCTCAGAGTATATAGATGACCCTGTTTCTATAGTAGACATCCTAGGATCCTTGTAAGATGAAATCGGATTTACAGATAGTCTTGTTTTTACTCTTTTGGATGATGTAGATTCATCTTCTAAAACAATGATAATAAGCTTATTGATGTTGAGATGACTTGTAGTAAAATAGACTAAATTGCAAAGCTCAAATAAACAGAGCATAAGTTATAAAGACAAGTTATGCACTTAGAATTTTGGTATGGGCCAATGACCATTAAAAACATTAAGCAAGCATGTAGACAGGACATAAGAACGTTGTGAGTTGCAAGAGGAAGTATATTACTCATTTTCCTATATCTCACTAAATTTGCATTATTACCAATGTTGGTTCAGTTTTGGGCTATAGCTCAATATATGAACATCTCAAACCTTGGTTTGAGAATCATGCTGCACAATGCTTTCATCTGATGCAATTGACATTGTGTTAATCTTATCACTATCATTTCTGCAGTCATGTGCAGTCTCCGATGATTTGATCTCTAAATTAGAAGCCTCGTCCAACATAGTATGGTCAGCCCTTGAAAGCTGCAATTCCAAAAAAAATGAAATGACATAGATAGCTCATATAACAGGAGCTCTACCAAAATCAAATAGAAAGAAATGGGATTTACCTGAGCCATGCTACGGTCACCATAATGATAATGCAATGAACTATGAGCAGGCAAATCGGGAACAATCTCTGTGTGTAAATCGGGAGATGGCAGATCAGGATCATTATTGGTACTGTAAACCCCTATATCTTTCTGATTGAATGAGGACTTCCCCTTATTGTCCTCTTCAGCTTGCTCTACAACAACACGGGCTGCATCTTCTGGAATCTCATCTTTTCTAGCATCTTTACTTGCAATGTTAGCAACAGATTCCTTTGAATCTCCTGCACTATTAGGAGATTGAGGAATACTATCAGCTACTTTTGGGCTGGTATTAGTTGAATTGGAAGAATTACCAGACTCTGAGTTCGAAACATCAACTAAGAAATCATCCACACATCTTATGGGACTCCCACTTTGCTCATGCACAGAGATGTTATTATCAGATAATTTCTGAGCAGAAGGGCTTAGTTCACTTCTTGATTGAGAAACAGATACTCCAGTGCCATCTGAATCTGTGATAGCATTGTTATAATCCTCATTCTTCCCAGAAAACGCTTCCCTGGATAGTTGAGGAAACTTACTCCTGAGATATGTTTAAGGTTCTGAAATGGTTAGTTTTTGCCTGATGGGAATGAATAGCATGTTTTTAACAGCATTATAAGAACTAAGACTCTTAAAGATAATTTTATAACACCTTTTCAGAAAGCTCGATTGACTTTGTGCATTAATTCGAGGAGAGGTAAACAGAAGAGGAGGAGAATTCAGCCCTGGGAAACCTTGCACAACTGGAGCGCCCTTGACAGGTTGTATGGGAGAGAGGTTGCTAAGATAATTGAAGACAGGTGAGTCCTGAGACCAAAATAAAGAAGTAAGAGAAATACATTTGAAGAAGGAAAAAACTCAGTCCTTGGAGCAGCCAACATACACCCTTAATCTAGAAACTAGTTCAAGTTGACAACAATTCAGGGTTTAATGAAGAGCCTCAAATAAATTGCAAATTAAATCAACGCAAAATTCGAGTGGTTGTGAAAAGTAACTAATAATATACTAATATCAAACCATTGCCTGGAGCAGGAATAAGAAAACATGAATAGCCAGCAAGATCAAAACTGAATCAAATATATCTTTCATTTCCAATAACAGAACACAGGGACCAAGCATAACATCAAACTACAATTTCCAGCTAAATTTCTTAAAGCATATGCACATCCTTCCTCAATTTTTGCCATCAACAAACTATGCCTAAAACAAACCCTGCTACAACATTATAGCTGTCATTTAATTTTCTGAAACCCAAAAGATTAGAAAATCAACCTCAACAAAAAGCAGTAATCAAACCGCAGACACCACAATGAATCAAAAATCCTATCACTAAAATCGGCCATTTAAGACTCGGGCCTTTCACTTTTGATAACAGCATTTTCATATTGCTTTAATTTTTTTGCCCGGGCCCGACCGTTTTTCTCGCTTTGCTTGCTTTTCTTGTGCTTATGCTTTGTCTTGAGCCGAGGGTCTCTCGAAAACAGCCGTTGCACCTACCAAGGTAGAGGTAAGGTCTGCATACACTCTACCCTCCCCAGACCCCACGTTGTGGGATTCCACTGGGTATGTTGTTGTTGTTAAGACTCAGACCTTTAAATTCAACTAAATCGGATAAAAAATATACCAACCCAGCATCCAGACCAACTGAAATCACACAGTACAAAACCTGAACTCTATGAAATCCCATTAAACAAGATAATCCAAGAAACCGAAGAATGCACTTTAATACAAACTTAACAATAATCAAATCCAATATCCAGAACATAAACTCTAGCATATACAATCTTTGATTCCTCCAACGATACATATAACTCAAATATTCAACCAACAACAAACAACGACAACATACCCAATGTAATCCCAGAAGTGGCCACTTGGAAATACTTAGCATCCTATTTCAACTTGACAAAATCTCATTAAACCAAATTATCCGGAAACTAAAAAAGTTACCTAAGAAAAATTTAAAAAATCCTAAATCCCAAACCTCACAATTCAACAAAGGCTTCAACCCACTTGAAATTAAACCAAATAACTCAAAAACCAAAAACAAACAACAATTCAAGAAAATTCAGAAAGGCCTACAACCCAGACCTTCCTTTCATGGTACGGGTAAGATTTGTGTACACTCTACCCTCTCCGGACCCCGTTTTGTAGGATTACACTGGGTAAGTTGTTGTTGTTGTTGCTTACAACAAGGGGCGAAGCTAGTAAGGGCGGAGGGGGTTCATCTGAAACCATTCGGCGAAAATTTACATTGTATATACAAGGTTAAAATTATATTTTATGTATATATAATAGATATTGAATCCCTTAACTTCTTCATGTGTTAACTTCTTCATGTGTTTACTTCTTCATGTGTTTACTTCTTCATGTGTTTACTTCTTTATATTTTTGAACCCCTAAGTAGAAAGTTTGGCTCCGCCACTGCCTACAACTAAGACCTTAATTCAATAATTTTCAACAAAAATGCGTCAGTCATTTTATAATAACTTGCAAGGAATCTCAACTTAACAAAAACCCATAAAACCAAATTACAACAACATACCTCTAAACAGATAGAAGTGAACAAAATTTCAGAAAAATCCCCAAAGAAAACTCAACCCAATTGAAACTAAATTGCAATCAGACTAAGATCCAATAACCACCCATTAAATAAATCCAATTAGACATACAAAATGTAAAATGTAACACATGCATATATCATTATAAAACAAAAGGATATAGAGAGATATGAATTTTACTTGGGCATGTGTGGGGTTGTTAATGGATGATATCTTTGAGGACGGAGGTTCAGGGGAGTCCATTGTGAACCCTAGTTCTCAAGTAGTAATACTCTTTCTGCATTTCTCTGATCTCCTTAAATGTGACTATTATTGTGTATGCATATGATGATAGACCATGGGAGAGACTTTTAAGGAAAATATGCCAACAAAATAGTAGTAATGGTGGCTTGGGCGGGAAAACCATTTTTAGGGTGAAAACAAAAATATTCCAGGCTGGTGCTATGTTTAAGCCCAAATCCAACTTCGGCCCTTCTTTACTACTCTCACAAGAGTTATTCACCCTAAAGTTGGTATTTTCCGATTTAGTAAATTTTGCTTTAGAAAATATAGTTTAAGTGATATTTGTGAAAAAAATGATAGTTATGTGATCATTTTTAAAAATTTATTCGTTTGATGGAGGGTATTGGAACAATTAACTCAAGCATAAATCTCGCATGCAATAATATTTTAATTGATTGTATATGAAAAATGATACCTAATAACTAATGAAACATCTAGTTGACAGTATAAGATAATTGTATGCTAGTTAATAACTAGCGGACAGTGTGCATAAAGTGGTAGAGTGGAATTTGATGAGTCTAAGTCTACGATCGATCCGCTCTTCCATCTTACTTATCATATCAAGTCTTTCAAAGTAATGCATGAAAGCAACAACGGTAAAGTATATACACGATATAATGATAGAATAATAGGTAATTAAGGCAAGCAGCAAACAAGTATAGGTCACACCACATTAAAAATTCAATCACGGATTCTTATGGATTATGACTGTTAGATCAATCAGTCCAATCCATGGACCCTCGTGGATATCAAGTAATTCACTAGACCAAAATCATATGGGTCCTTACACACACTCGGATATGTTAAACCTAAATTCATGAGTCATCACAAATACTGAAAATTCAATAGACCGACAATATGATACTAATATCAACTCAAATAACTAATTAACAATTACAACACATAGAACAAGCAATCATATCATCAAATGTTGTCATGTAAGACCTAGCTAAAATAATGCATGTAACTATGTCAAATATCCCTAGCATGATTTAACAATGAAATCTCTAAGATGGCATGCTCAGTTTGTAGTAAAATAATTCTAATCATGCTTTAAGTCTCGACAGAGTCACGTCAGTCATAAAAAGATAATAATATCATCAAACTCATGTTTAATTTTGAGATAAAAATAATTCAAAAGTTAATTTCTCACTCAGCTTGATGTTGGTGAAATTCTTCAACCTAGCAATGCCAAAGTCTTCAACCAAATGGGCTTTAATATGCAAAATGTTTAACAACACATCAAACTGAGCTAGGAGATCCATTTTTATAATTTAAAGAAAAAAATCAAAGTCACCCCTACAAGTCAATCATCGATCATCCCGATGTTAGGTAAAATATCGCAAACTCTACTTTTAATCTCATTAAAAACATTTTTAGTCCTTAAGTTATCGCATTATTCTAATTATAGTTATTGTGTTACTTATGGCAGAAGATGAGCCTTAAAGTAACTGGTAAAGTTGATGTCATGTGACCAGGAGGTCACGGGTTCAAGTCGTGGAAACAACCACTTGCATAAGTGCATGGTAAGGCTGCGTACAATAGACCCTCATGGTTCGACCTTTCACCGAACCTCGCCCATAACGGGAGCTTAGTGTACTGAGTTACTCATTCTTCTTTTAACCCATCATGAGCTAGTTGTTATGGACTTAGAGGTCAAGGAAAAGATGAAGAGAAAGGCTACTCATGACCGATCTAGGATTAGATGGGGAGGCCTAATGTCACGACCCGACCTCGAGCCCGCGACTGGTGTCTTACCCCGGGCACCCTAGTGATAATACATCAGAGAAAAACCAGCGGAAATAAAAACTTACAGATATGAAACAAGATATACAATAAGAAACAGGCTAACCAAAACGGTCACCTTTCTGTATATATACATAAAACCCGAACAGTTACATCCTTTACAAACCCTGCCCACAACAGTACTACAGACCTCTAAGAATTTTATAACAACAACGACGGGACAGGGCCCCGCCATAACCCTGAATGTACAAGTACCTACAATGACAGGGGACTATACCAAAAGATAAGCCTCCGGAGAAACGGAGCTTCCCAATACGCAGAACCGTGATCCTATGAGCGAGGATCAACAATCGCGTATTTCTACCGCAGATTTAACGCAGCGGGCGAGGTCGACAACAGTACCAAGTATGTGAAATCAAAATATCAGAATGAAATCATAACTATATAAAGCAGGAGACATGTATGATAGTCAAACTACAGTACACAACATAATAGCAGTCATGTCAAGTCAGGGACTCACGCCCTCAAAGTCATCACTCAAATATAACCATGGGTCTCACGCCCACAATATCAATCATGCCCGTGAAATTCCTTCCTCATCGCTAGCCTATGATATAACAACACCAAATAGTACACATGAACACCAGGTCCCACCTGTGTCATAAGAACCGTACGGGGCAAGTACGAAGGCTAACTACCAGATACCACCTGGATCATCAACTGATCGGGGCAAGTACGAAATCCAACTACCAGATACCTACCGTACCAACAATACTATATAATCAGATCACGGCCGACACGGCAAGACGAACGCCGACTACCAGATACCACCGCGCCACGTGAATGACGGGCAAGTACGAAGACCAACTACCGATACTGCCGTAATCACGAGACTTCGCCACAAACCGAGCGGCAAGACGAAGGCTAACTACCGATACCTCCCGCGCACGCCAACGACGGGGCAAGTACGAAACCAACTACCGATACCAAGCCAGACAAGAAACCTCGCTGGAGGCTAGTCCATGGAACAACAATCCTAATGGAACCATACCCGGTCACCCAACGCACAAGAGGTCCAAGGATATAACAAGATAACCGAATTCTCCATCGAGAGAGACGCCAGAGCATAGAAATACAATACTTGCACAACAAAGGCTATCACAACTAGCATAGGCAAGTTACTCACACTCAAGGTACTTTCATTTTATGCCAAAAATCCGGATTTTAACCCCAAAGTACTGCATACTTTAACTCTTTAAAAATATCCATTTCTTTCACAAAAGTCACATGATACTAACACTCGTAGTATCCAAAATAGAGTAACTCTTATTTTAAGTAAACCAACATAATTTCCATACCTTTTTTTAAATAAACCAAGACAATACCATGCCTTCTTTTTAAACCAAATCATTTCTCCTTTTAGAATTAAGTTACCATTTTAAATCCAATAATAAAACCATTCTTTTGTTTTCATAAAGTCGTTATAACTAACTTCCCATAAAACTATTATAACACTTTATGTTTTAAACCAACCAAGGACAATTACTCTCATTTCCGAAATCAAGATAACTTTATTCTTTTAAAAGACCAAACACCCATTACTCACGAATGAGGTTTCACAACTTTTTAACACAATTCAAGTCTTTAACATTTCATAACAAGTCACTTAACTTTAGAATCAAGTCAAGGGCACAAAAGGAAAATCAAACTCTTTTAACACACGTGCGTCTACCGCACTATATATATTTCACAAATATCATGCTCAAGAGAATAGGAATAATCACATACCTCTTTGGCTTAATCCACAATCCAAGTCGAGTATGCCGCGCGTAGAATACCCACCTATAATAAACACAATACATCTATCAACTTCTAGATCTCCTCGTAGAACATTCTAAGTACAAGGTTCCTTATTCTACGGAAAATTGGGCAGCACCTCCCCCCCGAAACCACATAAATAACCTCTTATATCAAGGCATGCTACCAAGCCAACAACTCCGAGGGGATTATATGTCTAACCGGACGTGTACAATTCTGCCCCACAATAATACTACATAAGTCTACTGTAAATACAGTCCAATGTATATACAGTTCAATATTCTTTCTACATATAGTATACTCAACTATACATTACTACAACATGTAATCTCCAATTACAATAGGAGGATAAAGATCATTACCTCGATAAGCCCAAAATTATCCAAGATTAATAAGTCGATCATGAGCAACGTTTAGCTCCAATCCCTTACGTTCCAACCCACTCCAAGCAACCCTTAGATGCTCCTAACCAACTCCTCTTCAAGACCCAACTCCAAAAAGTGAAGAACACTTAGGTTCCAACACTACCAACTTTCGGCCAAGGTGAATTTCAAAGGCTAAGTGTGTGAAATCTTTTTCAACTCTTGGTTTACAATCTTCCTAACACCTTAAGGAAGAACACTAAAAAGTTTAAGGATTTATGGACAATTTTTGCTCAAGGGGGAGGGCAAAAAATGAGAACAACCACTAGAGGGAGGGAGTATTTTTCAAGCTTGGAAATCTCTAAGTGTGGATGAATTAAGTCTTGCAACTTAAGGGGTATTTATAGGACATTCAATGGCTATGATGAAAGCATGTGTATGGTGAAGATTGAGGACATGTGTGCATGGGTTCTGCCAACCATATGCCCTCTCCCTAAAACGTCCAAGGGACACTTGTCCATCACTATTCGGCCAACATGGACACATGGGGGTGACACGTGTCGCCCCCTACTCGTCCAAAATATTTCATCTCCCGAAAATATCCGTAATGTCAAAATATCGAAAACAAAGTGGGCCCCACAAAACCGTAAATTTTCCCCGTGGGCCCCACGTGACCAATTCCGGAAATAAAATTCCATAATTCTCTAATATTCCAAGAAGTCCAAATACCAAATCTGGGAATCCAATTCCCATTAACGAACCTTTTTTCTTCACAAAATCCGGAAACTTTTCCGTCGAAAAATCACATCTTTCTTCCTTTCCAATTTTAATGTCGTATTCTCGTATGTACGTCCTTACATACATACCCTGGAACTACGGGGTGTAACACCTAACTACGGTCAAAGCCCAAGAGATGAATGAGAAGTTGGTGGCTATGGATCTTTAAGAGAGTAGTGGGGATGCAGATAATATGTGGACTATGACAGTCAAATGCATCAGGAAAGTGGCTAGAGAGGTTTTAGGGGGTCTCGAATGGGTAACTCAAGTGAGCATAAAGGGGATTGGTGGTGGAATGGAGAGGTCTAAGGAAAAGTAAAATTCAAGAAGGTTGCATATGCAGCACTAGTGGAAAACGTTGATGAGGAGGACAAGATGAGGAATACCGAAAAGTATAAGGCAACAAAAAAGGAAGCGAAACTAGCGATAATGGCAGCTAAAATAACATATTTTGAGCACTTGTATGAAGAGCTCAAACGCAAAGGTGGGGATAGAAAATTGTATAGGCTCGCTAAGATAAGAGAGAGAAAGTCTCGTGACCCATATCAAATGAGGTGCATCAAGGACGAGAATGACGAAGTGTTGATAGAAGAGGCACATATTAGACGGAGATGGCAAACATACTTCCATAAACTTTTGAATGAAGAAGGGGACAATAATATCGTGTTGGGGGAGTTAGAGCATTCTGAGAGTCGTATAGACTTTGGGTATTATAGGTGCGTGAAGGTTACATTGGTTAGAGGGGAATTCATAAGATGAGGAAGGGGAGAGCGACCTAGCCATATGAGATTCCGGTATATTTTTGGAAGAACGCATAGGAGGCAGGTACGAAGTTGCTGACTAGATTATTTAACGTCATATTTAGGATGACTATGATACTAGAGGAAATGAGGTGGAGTACCATGGTCCCATTGTACAAGACAAGGGTGATATTCAGAATTGCATAATTATAGGGCTATCAAGCTACTAAGTCACACTATAAAAGTTTAGAAGATGGTGGTCGAGATGAGAATGAGAAGTGATATGTCAATATTCGAGTGTTAGGATTTGACGACCCAAATCCGACTAATCAGAAAATAATAAATCAACAAAGATCAAATAACACACACAAATTTATAGTGGTTCACCCTCAATGTGACAACTACGTCCACTTCGATGCTGCATATTCTTCATTATAATAAAATGGAGTTTTGAATTTACAATTAGTTCTTCCTCACCTTTTACTCGTTATGAATTCTAATGAATTTTCGTGATGAAAATTACCTAGAAGAACAACGCCCTAGTCTAGATATAGCGAAAATTATGTCGTACAATATATGAGCCAAAATTCCCGAAATAACATCCACTAAATAACCTTAGCCTATCATCATTCCAAACTTAGTCGATCAGGTCTTCATAGTATCAGTTGCCGATCAGGTCTTCATAGTGTCGGCTGTCGGCAATGAATTAGGCTCTACAACTCAACAATCTCTTACTTGGAGAGTAATTTCAATCATTTGTCTCCATCTGCAGCAGCGACTTCGATCCTCATCCACGGAGTCCAACTGAAGTTGCACACAACTTCAGTTTATCATTCGGCATGGCCTTCGTCAGCATGTCTGCTGGATTCTGACTTCCTGAGATCTTCTCAAGCACTAATACTATATCTTCTAAAGTCGATCTAATGAAATGATATCGAAGTTGTATGTGCTTCGTTCGAGCATGGTAGACCGGGTTCTTTGCCAAATGAATGACACTCTGGCTATCACAGTATTGCACACTCCCTTTGTGGTCCTGATCCAATTTATACAGAAAATATTGTAGCCACATCATCTCCTTCGTGGCCTCCATCACGGCAACGTACTCAGCCTCATAGCTAGAGATATCTACTATTTTCTGCCACTTTGAAACCCAGCCAATCAGAGTACCTCTGAAGGTGTAAACACTACATGAAAAATAACCTACGGTGACAGTCAGAGTGTGACGGTTTTTGCAACTGTCACATAGTATGACAACTTTTTCCTTGACTTTTTGGTCAACAGACATTTATGACATAGATGTGACAGTTATATAAGCTGCCATAAATTATGACACACATATGATAGTTATTTGCATCATCACATGTTGTGTGACAGTTTTATAGGGTTGACCCGACCTAATTTGGACATAACCCAGCCAATATCAATAATTAATAAGTGACCACCAAAGATAGTGACCCAGTGACCATTAGTCAAATTTGTGGCATTAGGGTCACAAGTTCGATTCTCGGCGGATACGTTCTCCGAGGCATATGTCTCGTATTAAAGCCTGGTAGCTTAACCGCGCGGGCATATTGCAGTGTGAGTTTGATACTCCCTTAGACAATCCCTGTTGGGCCTGACCAGTAGATTGATTCGTTGGTGACGATCGACATCAACGCGGGCGACATCCCGCGATTTACGGCGCGACGCTAAGAACGTTCCA
This sequence comes from Przewalskia tangutica, assembly GCA_029844215.1. Classification (NCBI taxonomy): domain Eukaryota; kingdom Viridiplantae; phylum Streptophyta; class Magnoliopsida; order Solanales; family Solanaceae; genus Przewalskia; species Przewalskia tangutica. Next base: position 102,711,378 of record CM056725.1, on the reverse strand, counting down.
TTCGCCGTAAGATAGTATCGATCTCGTGCAGGTACTAGCGATATGAGGTACTAAGGCCATCCCGAAACCTGAATTATAAAAAATAAAAATAAATTAATAAGTGACTATTGAGTAGGGTTTCTTCAGCATTTTCAACTTAGCTATTGAGTAGGGTTTCTTCACAGATCACTCTTCTCTTTTTTCTTAACCTTTCCCTAACCCTTACGCCTCCCTCTTACTTCATGTCTCTCACTCAGTCTTCATCACTCTCACAGTCACTTAGGGATGTCGGTAACGCGGTAAATCGCTCGCACCCGCTCCAATGGGCTGTATGAGGATGGTTTGGTGGGTGGTGGGGGGGGTATGGGTATCAAAGTGCTACCCGCCACGTAGTGGGGCGGAGGTGGATTTCATATAAGACCCGCACCGTACCCGCCCCGCCCCGCTACCCGCACCGTACCCGCACCGCCCGTACCCGTCTTTCTTCCTTTTTAATACCATACGTGCATTTCACTCTCAAGTTTAGCATCCTTTCTCCTTCTCCAGTAAGTAAAACTCACTATATTTGCCTTACAAAAATCTCCTCTATACCACTTATTTACAAAGTACCGAACAAGTAGAGATATAAAGTATAACAAGACGAAGTTTTGCATAAAAAATGGGAATGATTGGCGCCATCGATAATAATGGTGGATTATTCATATTATTGTCACCGGATTGCTATTCCATTGTCTTCAAGAACAAGATTCTGAGTTCGAATATGTACACCATGAGAGATTTCAAGATTGCCATGCCATCTTATACTTTTGTATATTTACCCTTTGTATTATCGCCTTTAATCTCCACATGGTCCGATTTTTCCTTCCCTCCAATCAAGATTTAGTAATAATCATAACCTTTTTTTTGTGTTTCTTCCTCGTATAGTTATACTATTTCACAGATAATTCTAAAAGTGTTTTTCAGGGTGTTATCATGATCAGTTCATGCAAATGAAATAAATATTTTTTGGATTAACTTTTGATCATGAGATACTCTCTATATCTTCAAGATACTACATAGTATCTTTAAACTAGCTACTTAGGTTCATAGATGTTAGAGATTCACTACTAAAAAAAACAAAATTCTATGTTTCATTCAACTTATTTAGGTGGGTACCCGCAGGTAAGTGGTACCACAGGATAGATGATGCATGATGGAGGAATTACTATCCGTGATGGGTGGTGGGGCGGGGATGGGGGTGGGTTTTAGGTGGCGGGTACGGGTATGGGGTACCCTTCCCCGCCCCCGCCCCGCCCCATTGACATCCCTACAGTCACTCTTACGCCTTCACTTCTCAGTAGCCTTCACAACCTTCACAACTCATTTCTCAGCCGCCTCTCGTTCACTCTTATCTTCTCTTCACGCGCCATCTCTCCTCCCTCTCCCGTTCTCTGTCACTGTCTCGCCGCCATCAGCCTTCACGCCACCCTGTCCCTGAGACCTTGACAGCAGGTATTGATTAATTTTAAATACTTTTTCTGTTTGATTTAAGCATTCCAGTATTTTAGGTTCATTTGATTTAAGCTTTCTGTTTGATTTAATCTTTCTAGTATATTAGGGATGTTTGATTTAAGTTTTCCGGTATATTAGGTTCGTTTGATTTAATCTTTCCAATATATTAGGGATTTTGATTTAAGCTTTCCGGTATATTAGGTTCGTTTGATTTAATCTTTCTGTTTGATTTAATATTTCCAGTATATTAGGTTATGTCCATTTGAGTGACTTAGTGAGTTTTCTTTTGCGATCCTTAATATGTATGTATTTTTTTTAGGTATGAAATGTTGGAGAAGTTATTCAACAGCATGGATAGTTCAATTCGGCTGGTGCATTTGAAGGGTTATACAACTTCCACTAATATTAGTGCCAAAGTAGAGAGCTTGACTGATAAGTATGGAATCTAAAGATGTTCAAACATTCTTATTCATGGTGTTTGCTGTACCCAAAGGGTGGCTAATTCATTTTTTTTTGAAATTTCTAGGAGGTTTTCTTACAGCCATTTAGCTCAGCTGAATTTTATTTTACCTAAAGCCATTGAGATAAAGAAGATCCTCAAGCATGATGAGTGCAGTAGCTGCATGAAGCCTGATCTGTATATCACTTTAAATGCAAATGTAGTTGATAACAGTGAGAAGTGGAAATCTAATAGTAGTAGTGTTCTATTGAGGAAAGTATTCCGCTCTCGGCTGTTGAATTTCTTGTTTCATTTGAATGGTCCGAAACTTGAATCTAAGGCTTTCATATTTTAGAGCTATTTTGAAGTTAAAATCGACTAGTTTTGTTTAATTTGGAGTCTAAGCCCTTCGGTGGAACATATACTTAGCTTAATTAGTCCATTAAAACTAAAAACCCTTTAAGAACTAGCTCTTATTCGACCTTTAGACTGCCTCTACATAAGGTAATGACATTTCCCTTTTTAAATTCTTATTTAATTTATGTCTTATGATCTGTGTTATGTGTTACTTGATTAGTCAAGTATGCTAAGTTGATATGATGTATTGTGTGTCCCTAATGATATTTAGTTATTTAATGACTTCTAGAAAAGACGTATGTTGTTTCTTTGCTTAATGTGGTCTTAAAATGATATGGTATAAATTTGTTAAGTTATTTTTAACCTACGTATAGCATGTAAGGCCAATTTAGGATTATCGTAAGCTAAAATTTGACTTAAAATGATGGTCTGAGCAGGTTTGCTTAAGGTTACATGATAGTCTAGACATTTGAATCATATAAACTTGACCTCAAACTCAGTTTACTCCATTTAAATGAAAATAGTTGGTATTGGCTTAACTTGTCATATCCTCTTGAGAGTAAATGATTAAAACAAAGTAGTTCAAGATCTTAGGATGCCCAGAAATTTCAATGAACTCATTTTAGTTTGTCTTGCTAAACTATGAAGTATATTGGGATGGTTTGGGTATGGTATTGGATGTAGTGTGATACAAGTGCTTAATCTAGTTCATTCCCTGCTGTTTTTGCCCATTTCTTGTTAGAACTTGATGTTTGTTTGATATTAAATGACCCTATAGGCTCTTTAGTATGGTTCTGGTGCCCATGTGAGTTTTCATATTGTTCTGAATGCTTGTTTAAGTCCAGTTTGTGTGTTTTTCTAGTTTGGATCTCAAAATGAGAGTGCACTTGACTTGTGTGGGCTAATATATGTCTAGTTTAAAATCCTCTACTCATAGCATGATCCTAGTAGCCCTGTGGCTGTGAGTGCCTTAGCATGACTTGTCTTTTTCTATATGATGATTGCTTGAGGTCATTTTCCCTATCTTGGTTTACATATCATGCCTACATGCTCCTAAGTTTAGTTTACATGAATCTTAACTCTTAGAACCTTAAATGATATAAGGTTGTGCCATAGGTGTTACAATACATACCTGCTTAATTAATATATTCTTTGATCCATGTTGCATCTTTCTTATCCACATTATCTAGCTTAAACCACATGATTGGTAATTGCTCCAGGTTGGGGAGTGGTATGATATGTGTGTCATACTATATTCAGTCTGGACATGCCCCCATTGCATCATCCAGTCATAGTTTCCCATTGCAGCTCCATAAATTTGATCTATAGTCTCGAGCAAGGTATTGTGTTGCTTGATTGCTACTGGACATCTGAGGTATTTATCACTGTAAGCCTTTCAACAAACGGTACTTCCATAAATGTGCAAAGTACTTGTTATTCCCATTCGCCAGGAAAGCTAAATATTTTTGTTTCCAATTAGTAGTACGATTGGACAGTGAAGGGTTTTCCTTTTCACTGTTGAAGGTTTTAAGGAATTTGCATTGCCGGAATCCATATAACAATATTTTTCTCTATATGAATGCATGAAATATGTTAATGAAATTTTTAGCGATTAATAATTGGATTGAGTTTCATTTGAAACTCTAGCATTGCCAAGTGTGTATGTACGTGTATACAAGTGTGCATAGATATACAATATCATCTCCTGGTTTGTTTCAAGTTGTGTTGCTTTTGTTCATTTGCTTTTGCCTGGTTTTTTGTTGCCCTACACCTTTGAGGTTGAGATCAGATTAATGAATATTGTCATCAACTTTTTCTACGTAAAAGTAACTTTCCTGCATCAAGGATATTAATAGTGGCCACTCTGTTTGACTTCACAGGCTTGTGGAAGTGGTCGGTCTTTATCTGTTTGGAATCTATCAGCTTGTGAATGTGGCTCATAGTTTTCCTATTATCAGTTACCCTGTTGGGACTGTTGATGAGTTGAGTTCAGGCGGTGTTGGTATTTGTTGTTGTATACCAAATCATAATCAACCTATCGAGTATATTTTTCTCTATCATGATCCACAATGACAATTTCATTAGGAAGTGACTTAAGTCACATTAACTTGCATGTTGCATTATAGCCAGGTGTTTCCCTAGGAAATATGCTATCAACGTACACTTCTATTTTTGAGTTTTTGATTTAACTCTCCTTCTCTAGCTGGGCCACAAGTTGTCTCTCAAGCACCTAAGGGGGCACCAGTAAAATTTGTTTTAAGGTACCACAACAGCCTAATAGATGATTTATCACCTAACTTGCTATATGCTATGACCTAACTTGATGTATGTCGCATTTCATTAAAGACCTCATGAATGATTTATCTCTGCTGCCAAAAAATGGAAGTATCTAATATTATTTTTTATTTATGTACTTGTGTATATATACTTTAATTGATCTCTATTGTGTATTATAATTGATCTAACACGTTGAATTATATTTGGATCTAATTACATTAGAATGGTCTAATTATGATTGGAAATTTTAATTGATCTTTATTGTGTGTAACAGTACAATGGAAAATAAGTTTTTTCACAGCATGAACTTGATGAGGTCCGGATTGAGTGGACACATCATATTTCAAAGATTCTTCGTAGTACAGAAGTTGTGTCACTTCATGATGTTTGGATAATATGTATTTAGGCTCATTTTGTTTTGGATACATTTGGAAACACGAAGGTTTGTAACATGATTTGATTTATTAGTTACATTTTAGTTACAATCGTAAATGTTTCAATATTATGTATTAAAATGATTTGATTAATTAGTTACATTTTAGTTACAATATGTCATTTTTCCACCAATTTAACTATTATTGATTTTTTTTTAAATTAATTATTAAATACAAAATGTGTCAAACATAATTTTTCTACAATTGTTTTATATTTAAATTGAATTAATTAAAATTAAAATTTAATTAAAAATTTACTGCAAAAAAATATATTAAATTAATAAAATTTAAATATTTTATCGATATTTTTTTTGTAAATACCCGGGATTTTTTAAAAAAAACGGAAATAGTCAAAGTCAACGAGCAAATGTGTGACAGTTTATGTCCGTCACATATTATGTGACAGTTATTTAAATCATCATCTATTCGTGACACTGACTATAATAACACTTATAAAAATCGTCATCCACTCCTCCGATGACAGTTTTTTATCGTCACTGTAGGTCATTTTTCTTGTAGTGAAACATACTCGGACGTGCTCTTTCGTCTATCAACATCACCATCATTGTCAGCATCAACATATCCCTGCAATCATGTTTCTGACTTTCAGAAGCACAAAGTTGAACTTGAGTTGTCCTTCAGATACCTGAAAATCCACTTCAGAGCCTCCCAGTGTTGCTTTCCCGGATTCCTCATAAACCTGCTAACAAAAACGAAAGCGAAATTAGTGATAATGGCAGCTAAAACAACATATTTTGAGCACTTGTATGAAGAGCTCAAATGCAAAGGTGAGGATTAATTGTATAGGCTCGCTAAGACAAGAGAGAGAAAGTCTCGTGACCCATATCAAATGAGGTGCATCAAGGACGAGAATGCCGAAGTATTGACAGAAGAGACACATATTAGACGGAGATGGCAGGCGTACTTTCATAAATTTTTGAATGAAGAATGGGACAACAATTTAATGATTTTTGTCATTAAAATGGGATGTCTTTGCATCTTTCGTGTCCACATACATCACCCAAAATGGAAAAGTCGAAAGAAAAATTCGAATGATTAATAATATGATTCACTCCATTCTTGTGCATTGTTCCACACCACCAAAGTTTTGGCACCATGCACTTCAAATGGTCACATACCTTTTAAATATTCTTCCTAGTAAATTGCTCTCCAATGTGTCTCCTACACAAATGTTGTATCATCGTCTCTCATCTTTTACACATTTGAGGGTGTTTGAGTGTTTGTGTTATCCTCTGTTTCCATCAACTACCATTAACAAGTTGCATGCTCGTTCAACTCCGTGCATGTTTTTAGAATACCCATAAAATCATAGGGGATATAAATATTATGATTGGACGAATGAGAAAATAATTGTCTCTCGTCATATGGTTTTTATGAGTCTACATTCCTGTTTGCTAATTCTCATATGACATCTTCACCTTCATATGATTTTTTGGATAATGAAATACATCACATTTTACACCACCATCTTAATAACCAAACACAAGTGGAATCAACATAACAAAATACCCAACTTTTTCTGGACCCGTCACCCAGCCTAATATCGGATCACATCCCAACACCGGATCGGCTGCTCGCTTTCATTTGGGCCACCATACACACCACCAGTCCATTATCCTACTCGAGACCCATACTACCTAACCAATGACGGATCAACCTCGGACCATTGAAACTCGTGCCATGCACGAGATTTTTCAGCCCAAACGTCAGTTTAACATACTATCCTAAGTTCAACCATCACCTCTATCAAAAAAATTCAAAGCTGCCTTGTCCGATCTGAATTGGAAAGCTGTCATGTTAGACGAATTTAATGCTCTTATTAAAAACAGACGTGAGAATTAGTACCACGCCCGTCTAATGTGAACGATTGTGGTAAAAGCTCATCTTGTTAGTGATGGCAGGTCTCAGCAGGTTGGAGTCGATTGTGGTAAAACATTCAGTCTGGTAGTTAAGCCAGCAGCTATCAGCACTTCTCTGCCTAATTCTTTCTAAATCTCGGTCCATTCATTAGTTGGATGTTAGAAATGCATTCTTACATGGACATTTACATGAAACAATATAACATGCATCAACCGTTGGATTTCTGATATTATTCCTGTCCAGATCATGTTTGTTTGTTGAAGAAATCCTTATATGATTTGAAACAAACTCATAGGGCATGGTATAACCAGTTTGCAGAATTTTTTTCTAAGTTGGGTTTCTCTCACAGTAAGTCTGACCAGTCATTGTTCATTTATCAGAAGGGCGCGGACATGACATATATACTTATGTATGTAGATGATATTATTATCACATCATCAACCATTTCACATTTTCACTTCGCCAGTCTATTATGTCCTTTCTTGCATCAGAATTTACAATGAAGGACTTGGGTCAGTTGAATTATTTTCTTGACATTGTTGTTACCCAATATGCAGGTGGTATGTTTCTTAGTAAAAAAAAATATGCTGAAGATATAATTGACAAAACAGGGATGTCTTCCCGCAAACCATCCCATACTCCAGTTGACACTAAGGCGAAATTGAGTAACGCTGCCGGAACTTCATAAAATGATCCTACACATTATCGCAACCTCGCAGGATCCTTGCAGTATCTGACTTTCACGAGACCATATATTTCCTATGTGGTTCAGCAAGTTCATTTACACATGCATGATCCGAAGGACGGACATATGGGGCTATAAAAAGGATTTTGCGGTATGTTAAAGGTACTCTCCATTTCGGCATACATCTGTATAAGTCCTCCATCTAGCATCTTTCAGCCTACACAAATGTCGATTGGGGTGGCTGCCCGGACATACATCATTCCATTTCCGGTTATTATGTGTTCTTGGGGGACAATCTCATCTCACGATCCTCCAAACGACAATCCACACTATCTCGGTCAAGTGCTGAGGCAGAATACCGAGGGGTAGCCAATGTGGTTGTTGAATCATGTTGGCTCCGTAGTCTACTATTGGAGCTACATTGTCCAATCGAAAAGGCAACGGTAGTCTATTGTGACAATGTGAGTGTGATATACTTATTTGGAAAAATCTTGTTCAGCATCAACACACAAAATACATTGAAATGGGTATCTTATTTGTCCGCGAAATGGTTGCCCGTGGACAAGTACGGGTTCTCCATGTACCGTCCCGTTATCAGATTGCTGACATCTTCACAAAAGGTCATGATTTCAGGGACAATCTCAACATATGAGAACCTCCCGCTAAGACTGCGGGTACTGTTAGAGTAATTATGGGGCAATCACATAATTACCTTCATTAATATTAATTGATAGTGTAATATTTTGTAATTAAATAGCATATTATAATTTAAGTAAGATATATTAATCTTTCATAAGACAAAATATTATGATTGTATATATGGTACTAATGGGAATAACATTAATCAAGTCGATTCGTCGAGTCGAGACAGGTCGGGACTGGATTTTTCACTCTTACCACTGATTTTAGGAATTAGATTAAACATTTGTAGTTGGAATTTTTTTCTATCTGATGCGAAGAAAAGCTAAAACTTGTAGGCACATATACTTGGAAATATCCATAAGAAAAAGTAGAAATTGTGATATACGGATAACTGCGCTTTTGGTCCTAAAGTTTTTGGGAGATTTTGATTTTAGTTCTTGTGCTAAGTTTAATCTTCAATTAACTAGAATTTATGTTTTTGGTTACTTTTATATAAAATATGTGATATTTAAATCATCTCTAACTATATATTATTCTCAAACACCTTGAAAATTACAGTAAATGGTTTAGCACTTAATAATTAGACAATGGGATCAAAAGTGAACATATCCATTAATTAAATGTTAAACGTGTTTAAACAAAAATCACATATACCAATATAACATAATTTGTAGATATTGTGGGGCCTAAAAGTGAAATTAAGGTAAATTTTCGTATAAGGTATTGCATAAAAGACAAAAAGACATTTTATCAAACAATACATGCTCCAATAAAAGAAGATAAGGAAAAGAATATGAAGAAAAGTCACTTTCATTTTATGCTAAGAGTGGCCAATCAGCCATCAATAATGTATGGTAACCTTTTTTATTGTTCTTGCCTAACGTATTTTTCGCAATAACAAAAGTTATTTCATGTCGTTTCAATAACATCCGATGCAAAAAGTTTTAACATCAATAAGTTGTTGTTTTTATTGCTATTTACGTTTTTTAATAACAATATATTAAATTTTTGTTGTCATTTACGTTTTTAGCAACAATATATTTATTGTTGCTAAAGTTTTGTTGATAATTTTATACTTTCTTGTAATGTTAAAAACATTTAAAGGATATCATAGTTGGGAACTTTGAACCATTTTGTCATTATACCAAACTTTTTTCCCATGCTAAGGGGAGTTAATAGTTTATATAGTATATATTAAGAGAAATGATTTTTGTATAAATTTTCGATGTTGGAGATTCAGTTGAACCGCGATTCTTTCCTCTACTTAGTTTCGCCATTGCTGATCGGAAGTATTTCCTCTTCTAATAAGCCTCACATGATGTAAATAATATCAGTATCACAACAGTTCTAGCTATGGGCGGAGTCACCTTAGGTAAAGGGTGGTCCGGTGCATACTCTTCACTGGAAAATTACGTAATGTGTATAGATTAAATGTTAACTATTGTAAATATATATTTAATTTTACACATTTTTAACACAAAGTAAAAAAAAAGATCTACATAATCTTCGCTAAATTTTTTGGCTCCGCTATTGTCCCACTTTCCAGAAAGCAACAAATGGTGCAATGTGCACTCAAAGAAAGCGCGTTAATCCACTGAATTGGACGTTGATTGGTAAAAGGACAAACAAAAAGCCAGTGACGCACTAACATTCTATTCCATGGATAATTGGATTGTTAGTTTTCATACGCAATTTCATTGCTTTTTGTAGTGAAGCAAATAATCAATCAGTCAACTGAGTAATAGGTCCAGCTCTTTGCCAATTAGTTTACTCAAATATAATATTCGCATGCACTTGGTGCTATATCAAGTATTGGTGGTGTTTGTTTGAAAAAAGAAATAGAAAAATTAATAATTTAATTTTAAGTGGAAATTTAGTTAAAGTGATGAAATTCTCATCTCAATTATAAATGAATTGAAGATGTATCAATGTAGAACAAGAGGGGAGAAGAAGGGAAAATTGTAAGTTTGTACGTAGAGAGAAGATTTTATTGTTATTCTTCATTAAAACTGCATTTTATAATGATTGTCAATGTGTATTTATACACTTACATGGATGGTACTTTTTCTTTAAGTTAGTTAGACATTAACTACTATAACTAACTTCTTTAACTACTTAACTAACTTCTTGACTAACAATCTAACTTCTTAACTAACTTTAACTTTTCTTTGTTCTTTCAACAGTCCCCATCAAGCTGGATATTGTAAAGATGTTCACTAATCCAAGCTTGGAACATAGATACTGATGTTGAAGTCTATTCAATCTTTTGGAAAGAAGATCAGCAGGTTGGTTGACAGTGTTAATGTATTTTGTTTTCACCATTCCCTTTTGAATCTTTTCTCTTATGAAATGTAGGTTTATTTCTATATGTTTAGTCCTTTCATAGAACACATGATTTGCTGCTATTTGGATTGTTGATTTGTTGTAAGTAAATATTGTCACTAAGTCAATATTGACCCCAATCTCTTTCAATATGCCAAGTATCCAAGTTAGTTCAACAATTGTTCCTGCAAGGCTTCTGTATTCTGATTCAGTTGAACTTCTGGATATTGTAGATTGTTTCTTTGATTTCCATGATATAAGTGAGTCTCCAAATTTGATAATGTATCCAGTAACTAACTTTCTTGTGTGAGGGCAGACAACCTGGACAACATCACAATATGTTGTTATTGTCTCTTGTGCTTTGATGGACATTAATATACCTTGTCCAGACAGGTTTTTGATGTACCTGTCTATTCTAAGTGCAACATCAAAGTGTGATTTCTTTGATTGTTGTAGAAATTGACTAAGTATCTGTACACTATAGTCTATATTTGGTCTTGTAACTGTGAGATAAATCAGTTTACCTATCAACCTTTGATATGAACTGATGCCCTTCAATAATTCATCATCTATCTTGGTCTTCTCTCATCCCGTTTCTTGACACTTTTGGATATGATCATCATACTCCTTAGTAGTTAACTTCACACTGCAGTCAATAGGAGTGTTAATAGGTTTAGGAACAACCAGACCAAGCTCAAAAATAAGTTATAAAACATATTTCCTTGGTGCATTAGATTTTTTTTTTATGATCTTGCAAATTCTATGTCCAGAAATACTTTAGTTCTCCCAGATCTCATTTTGAAAGCTTGTTTTATTTCTTATATTTGTTCAATATGATATCCAGTTATCAACATATCATCCACATAGACCAATACTAAAGTTATCCATTTGTTAGTTTTCCTTATGAACAAAGAATGATCATATTGTGACTGTTTGGACTTCATCTGAAGTAGTGCCTCTATGAGTCTAAAGTTCCACTGCCTTGGAGTCTATTTAAGTCCATATAAAAATTTAATCAGTCTGCATACTTGTTAGTCCTCCTGATTGATAAATCCTTGAGGTAGTTCCATATAGATTTCATCATGTAGATCTCCTTATAGAAAATCATTATACATATCTATTTGATGTATGTGATGGTGTCTAGATGATGCTATGTTTTTATAGATCTCACATTGATCATTTTTACTACTGGATAAAAGGTTTCTTAGTAATCAATACCTTCTTTTTTACTGTATTCTTTTGCCACCAGACTAGCTTTTAGTCTTTCAATCTCTCATGTTTCTTTGTACTTGATCGTGTAGATCCATTTATACCCTATTGGAGATTTTCCTTCAGGCAGGGAAATAATATCCCAGATGTGATTGTCTTGTAGTGTTGTAATTTCTGCTTTAATTGCATCCACCTATCTTGAACCATTGGATGCCTCAGTGTAGTTCTTTTGTTCAGTTATTTCTGAGAAGGTAGTGAGAAAAGCTCTATATTTTGGTGAGAGTGTTTCATATGATATATAATTGGCTATAGAGTCTGGAGTATTTGAATCATGTTTATTTGTGATGAAGACTTTAAGCCAAATTGGAGGTTGTTTTGATTTGGTAGATTTTCGGATACAGATTGTATTAGGGGGTTGATTTTGAGTCTGAGTCATGGATGGTATAGGATGTTGTATTTGCATTGTATCATTTTGGTTTGTATCTGTTGTTATAGTTTCAATTGAGGAGGGTAGATAGATGTTTTGAACATTCTCTGGTGCATGATGCCTTTGATATGAATCTTCTTGTATAGTAGTCTGATAATCATGTGCATGTATAGACATAAATATATTTGAAGTAGAATAGTCATCATCAGGCTTACCAATTTGATTATGCAGAAAAAATTATCTTTCTGGTGTTTCTGATTTGAAAGGAAACTGACATCTCTATTGACAAAGAATATTTGTTTTACATGTCATATAGAATATATCCCTTTTGTATTTCAGAATATACCATCATGACACAAATTTTCACTCTGAATTGTAGTTTATCAGATACAGTCAAATCTTTTGCATAACACAACATTCTAATACTTTTAAGTGACTAATTGAAGATTTTTCTTGTATAGCTTCTCATAAGGTGTTATACCAGCAATAGAAGAGGGTAATCTATTTATCAAATATACAACAGCTTGTACACATAAGTCCCATAATTTCAATGAAATGTTGGCTTGAAATCTTACTGCTCTAGTTATTTCTAGTCTGTCTTTTCTTTCAGTCACACCATTTTGTTGAGGTGTATAAGCACATGATCTTTGGTGTACAATTCATAGTTTTAATAATAGGTTGTTACATACATCATTTACAAATTATTTTCTATTATCAGTTCTAATTAATTTTATTGGTTTATTGAACTGAGTATACACAAATGTAACAATTACTGAATTACAACACATACATCTGATTTGAGTTTAAGTAAATATATCCAAGACATTCTTGTAAAGTCATCTATTATTGTTAGGAAATATTTATTGCCATTATGAGTTTGAACTTTATAAGGCCCCCAAACACCCATATGAACAAGATCAAAGCCGGAAATACTTTTTTTATTACTAGTTGGAAAAGAAAGTCTACATTGTTTAGCACATGGACACACATTACAATTCTTTATAGTACTAGCTATAACATCAGACTATGCTCAAATCAGTTTACTTAAACAGTACTAGAAGTATGTCCAAATATTCTATGTCACAATTCTATTTCTTCCTCAGGCATTGCAGCAGGTTCCTTAGGCTTCTCACATTTAGTCCTAACTTAAATTGTTCATTTAGATGTGTTGTTGTTGGCTTATTTACTAACATGTATAAACCATCTTGCATCTTACCAAGCAGCTTCACCCTCCCATTGTAAAGATACTAAAATAAACAGAAATCAGAGTAAAAGGTGGTTGCGCATTGTAATTCTCTGATAAGTTGGGACACATACATTAAATTTAATTTGAATTGTGGTAAGTAAAATACATTGTTAAGAGTGCTTTTGTTTGATAGTACTTGACCATATACGAGTCACACTCATCATCTCTTCATTAGGTAAATGTACTTTCTTAGAATCATATGTACTTTTCACTCTAGTTGCTTTATTTAATAATTATATACCAGACATCATGTGATTAGTGACACTAGTGTCTATAATCTATTATATTTGAGTATATTAGCTACTAGTAAGGCTTTATGTCTATTCATATATGTTGTATTTGCATATGATTGAGTAGTTGTTGACCCTTTAGGCAGAGTAACTTTAGACTGCATCATATTGAATTGTTGTGCATTCATGTTCTGATTCAATAATTGTACAATTTGTTCATATTGATCTCTAGAGAACATAAGTGCTCCTCCAACTTTCCACTAACTTGAATTTGTCATTGCAGTAGACTTATCACTCATATACATAATTTTGCATATTTCTCAATTCCACCATCACTATCATCTGCATACACATTATGAGCATCATGTTTATTTCCTTTTTACTTGAAACTTGTAGGATAACCAACCACGTTATAACATAATTCCTTAGTATGACTCTTCATTTTGCAGACTTCACAGAATAGTTTTTTTTTTTTTGAATTTTTGTGAGTTTGGTCCTGCTATAGGGTACATAGCAGTAGGATCGTGACTTACATTATGACTAAATCCACTAGGATAAATACCTAACAGTTCAACAGATTTAGCAGTGATTGACTTCTGATTTTTATCACTAGTAATAATAGAACATGCCTGATTAACAGTAGACAGTGAAGACATTAACAAGATTTGACTTCTTGTTTGCATATAGTTATCATTTAAGCCTATAAATAATTGGTACATTTTTTGTCTTTGAAGATATTCTACAAATTACTTAGACTTAGGGCATCCAAAACTAGGTGGTGGAACTAAAGATTGGAATTCTTCCCACAATGTCTTGAGTTTGGAGAAATAGTCAACTACACTTAAATTTCGTTGAGTTAAGGTAGTTATTTCTCTATGAAGATCATAAGTTCTTGAGCCATCTACCTTATCAAACATTTCTCTTAAATCTTCTCATACTTCATAAGCCGAGTCAGCATACAGTACACCACTACGTAAACCATTAGAAACTGAATTCATCAACCAAGCCTGGACCACTGTATTCACTCTATCCCACTGATCCCACCACTCTTGTTTTAAGTTTTCTTTCTTACATTTTCCATTCACAAAGCCAAGCTTATTTCTACCAAGTAATGTAATTCTCATAGACTTACTCCATAATACATAATTTTTAGAATCAAGTAATTGAAATGATATGAGAGAAACACCACTCACATTTGAAGATTGAAGAAACATTGGGTGATTGTGATATATTGTTACAGTGATTCCTGAGTTTATTCTCACATTTGCATTTGTGTTGTTTTGATTGTTCTTAGTTTCTTGTGGATTATTGTCCATTGTAAGACATATAGTTGCCAATAATTTTCAAGATATGATTATAAAGTTGTAGACACAAGATAGTATTCAGATATGAGTTCTGAAATGTGTTTAAATTACCAGCAGGATCAGAATTTTCTGTGTGATGTATTCTGTCTAGAAAAACAATTAAGACCTAGATACATAAATCAAAATTTTTCAGAGGGTGATTTCGATTTCTAGAATCAAAATCAGAACTAAGAAGTTGAACAAAAAAATTTAGAGCAGAAGAAAACAGAAGGAACATAATATGATAAGATCAAGAACAGAAGTACAGAAATGAGAAAACTGAAGCAAAAAATCAATATATTGTCTTCAATAATGTTGCGGAAGAAAGACAATCATCGAGCATTGAATTAATGCTCTGATACCATGACGACATTCTCATCTCAACCATGAATGATTTGAAGATGTATCAATGTAGAACAAGAGTAGAGACAAAGGGAAGATTGTAAGTTTGTAGAGATAAGAGTTTGTTGTTATTCTTCATTAAAACTGCATTTTACAATAACTATCAATGTGTATTTATACACTTACATGAATTGTACTTTCTCTTTAAGTTAGTTAGATATTAACTACTATAACTAATTTTTTTAACTACTTAATTAACTTATTGACTAACAACCTAACTTCTTAACTAACTTCAACTTTTGTTTGTTCTTTCAACATAAAGTTTGGTTGAGTTTGTTATTTCTTTCATGAAATCATTACTACGACTTTTATTTTTTATTTTTTTCTAACAATTGCAATATAGTACCCCTTCGTTCCTATTTAAGTGTCTTACTTTTCTTTTTGGCATGTCCCAAAAAGAGTGTTTCTTTCTATATTTAGTAAGTTTTCTAGGTAAGTTTAGGACCACAAGATTTAAAAGATCACACATATCTTTAATTTAAGACCACAAGATTAAAATTCTACTTTTATTTCTTAAACTTCGTGCCAAGTCAAACTAAGACACTTAATTTGGGACGAATGAAGTATATTTTTCCACATTATGAGGGGTGATAGTGCGATATGGGATGTTTCTGTATTTATTTGGAGTTCGTAAATAAGTGAATTGAAATTTTAATTTCTTGGAATTTACCGTTAAGAGTCTCACATCGGATATGAAATGGGAACATGAACTCATTATATGGACTTGGACAATATTCACCATACAAGCTAGCTTTTGGGGTCCCAAGATCCACTATTTACATGGTATCAGAGTCAGACCCATTCCAATTATTTGTTCACCGATATTGGACCTTCAAATTATATTATTCACGCTTCAGTTAACAAAGTCTGAACGTGCGGGGGAGTGTTAAGAGTCTCACATCGGATATGGAATGAGAATATGGACTTGAACAATCATCACCATACAAGCTAACTTTTGGTGTTGAGTTAGGCTCAATATCTATTCCTTTACATTTACTTAACATTGTTTATAAAATACGTCTTAATTGATCTTTGATTAAGTTAGAAATATTTAAGTAAAAAAAGAACGAGAAATGTCATGTATCTACTAATTTGATATAACACTAAATATAAGGAAGTCTCTCCTATGTTATTTCTTTTTGACATAAAATCAGTGAATAATAGTTGTTAATATTCTTCTTCATTATAATTTTAAGTTATTTTTATTTTCTCTGTTCATTCATTTACACTATTAATACCGTCTTAATATCATCCACTATTGTTGAGTGTGAGATATAATCCTGATTCCAGAGTTCTTATTACTATATAGTGATAAACTAGTGTCCAGTGAATGATCTTTTATAGTTAATAATCTAGCTAAGCATGCTTAATTAAGATAAAATATAGAATTGGAAACAAAAAAAAAACAAGACTTCCAATTCATTTATGTTCTACGCGTAAACAATTGTAACGTAATTCACGCCAGGACATATGAATCCTATTTTTGTTCTTGCAAACAACTACAGATGATGTTACGTCTAAATTGTTAATCAACGAAGATTCCAAATGGGGAATAATAAATTTTAGTGTCTTTAAGGTTGGTTTGTGAGTCAGTCCCCCACTTGAAGCAAGATCCCGTGAAGCATTGTGACTTGTGAGAACACATGCAAAGTGACCTCAAAGTTAGGCCCACTGCCCATTTGCTTCCATCAATTAGTGCTTTGTATGTTAGACAGGCTCTAATGTTTATTTTGAAGGACTCATTTCTCAACTGAATTGGTCAAATACTACTACTACTTGGCCAAACACGCTAATCGTCTTTGAGTGTTAGGGTCTGTTTGACCAAATTTTTCTAAAATAGTTTTTGTTTTAGAAGTAGTTTTGCAGAGAATATGATAGAGTGTTTTACCTATAAATATAGAGAAACAGAAACAATTCTATATTTGACTCACATTTATGTAAAGAAACTAGAATATTCTTTTTAATAGATTTAAAACTTTTTAAAATATTCTTTAATTTCTATCCCATATTTCTAAAAATAAGTATATGTTTACAATTTAATAAAAAAAATTAAAATTATTTAATTGCAACATTTAATAAAAAAATAATATTAAATTGTACATAAGAAATGTAACGACAATATGATAGTCAATGACTCAATATGTCCAAAAGTTGAATATATTACATCATTACACAACTAATAAACTAGAATATAAAAAATATTATTACGACCCGCGACTCATTAAGGAAGTGACAATTTTGTGGCGAACAGATTTCATACTAACATCATCCATCGATCCATCATTTTTTAACAATTACGCCTCAGTCCCAAACAAATTTCTTTTTTGAAAAAAAAAAAGAACAGAAAACATATCGAGTAATTATCAAAACCCTCATAAATAATTAAATTCAATTGAATTAAGCATTTTAAAACAGATAACATATCAACTACTTATTGAAAACCCAGTGAATAATTAAACCCAGTTGAATTAAGTTTATAAACAAAATTTTGGAAAAAAAAAACAGATAACATATCAACTAATTATCAAAACCCCAGTAAATAATTAAGCTCAATTGAATAAAAAAAGAGTGAATAATTAAACCCAATTGAAATAAGTCTATAAAAAATTAACATATCAACTAGTTATAAAAAACACAGTAAATAATTAAATCCAAATGAATTAAAAAAAAAGTGAATAATTAAACCAAATTGAAAAAAGTCGATCAACAATTTTATTAAAAAAAATTAAAAATATTTGGAGAAGCACTTTTTGGAGAACACTTTGGAGTTTGGAGTAGCACCAAATTGGTGTTTCTCCTTCTCTTTCATTTTAGAAACACTTTTTTGCTTTTTTAAAAAATATTTATACTTCTTGATAAGTATGTGTTTGGCCCAAAAAGTATTTCTCAAGTTGAGAAACACTTGTAAAAATTTGGCCAAACACAAGCTTAGACGAGTTGTTTCATTAATATAACAAAGTTTAAGTTATGAAGGGCTATTGGAGCAACGATAAAGTTATTTTTTTGTGATCTATATGTCACATATTCGAGCCGTCGAAGCAAATACTAATGCTTGCATTAGGGTAGGTTGTCTACATCACATCCTTTAGGTGCGGCTCTTCCCCAAACCTTGCGTTTTACTAGAAATCTCTATTTGGCCACTAAATTTCTCACTGAAAAATATTCAGTGGCTATTTTTCATTGAATATCGGTGGAAAACCCCTAAATATTAATTTTTCACACGAAAAAATTAAGAAGTTTTCCAGTGTTTTAATGGAAACCTGTTTTCCATCATGCATTTTCCTAATGAGTTGGTTCGGTGGGAATGAAATGAGAAAAATCGTGTTTTATAGCACAAAATTTTCATAAAATATCAGTGAAAAAATCTATGTTTCTAGTAATGGCATAAATGTAGAATACTTTATGCACCGCGCTTAATTTTCATCAAGGAGAATTAAAAAAAATACAAAACAATGCTTTATACTTGAAGATTATCTTATATTTAAAAGATATTTTGATTTTTATATACAATATAATTTTCTGGACGAACTCCTTCTACCAGCGTAACTCCACAGCACATTCACACCACATTAACACAAGTGACATACTACTTCAATTTACAAGTCAATAATATAATAGTCATGATTAATCTAATCGATCGGTAGAGTGAATATTTTCTAAGCATCAATGGTTAAATCGTTGTTTATACTTGTTTACTGTTAAAAGAGATGACCCCGTTAATCCAATCTCCTTTGCCTATTGAACCCCGGACCATGTTCTCATAACCAACCTCGAAGACCACCTGGACTCGACCGAGGTCATTTCTTGGCTGGCCCCACAATTCCACGTGGCACACCCTGATTGAATCATTCGCTTACCCCGGATTTCACCCCATACGTACAATACCAAAGTTTGTTGTACTTGCTCACATGGAAGCTAATCTATGACCTTTGCATACACAAGATTTCATCTATATTTGTAGTTTCATAAATAACAACCTCCTACACATGCTTAGAAGACAAAGTCAGAGGCGCCGCTTTGTTCCTCAATTTTTTCCAAGATGTAGAAATTGAGAATATACAATATTCAGTAGTTTCACGTGTGTTTGGTACTAAGGAAAATGTTTTCCGTGTGTTCTTACTTATTTTCTACTAAAATTGGTAAGTAAAAAACATTATGCCAAAAGTAGTTTTATGTAATATAGCAAAAATAATATGGGAGTGGGATGCGGTTAAGAGTGAGGAGTGGAGATTGGATGGATGGAGAGAAGACAATGAATTTGAAACGTCGCTTATAGAATTTGTTTTTCTCTACTTTCATTAGGGAATTCATTTTTAAAGAATTTACTTTCTTAAAGAAAGTAGTTTTCAAAAAATTTTGTCCAATGGAGAAAATTAAAAATCTCCAGCATTTTTTTCTTACTAGATGCAGTAGCTTGTGAATTAGTGGGCGGGTGTGCCACAGACTAGTTGAATTAAAAGAAGGGGGGTGCACTTAACTGTTTGTGACCAAATGAGCAACTTGATGAGATTTTCTCCATCCATTTCCCATTTTCTTTTAAACTTTGTGCAATGTATCATTGACTTAGAAGTCTAGCTTCTTTATTAATTATAGTATTCTAAGACATGTATTAACTTATATCTTCAATGTGTACTTTTTCTGGCCCTCTAACCTAATGATGCTGCCTAAGTTGCGGCTAATTTAGCCTTTCTCCGTATCGCCCTATGTAAACGTGTAGGTGTATAAATTAATATCTTTACCCATAATTAGAATATTTGTGTAAATATAATTATGGTAAGATTAGTATTCCTCTTGTATATAAAACAAGGATTCCTATTGTAATTGGGATAAACATTGTACATCTATATATATTTGATATTAATGAGAAGACTCCTCAAGAAAAATTAATATCATCTTTCATGGTATCAAGAGTCAACACCTTAAACCCTAATTCTTCTTAATTTTTCTGCCTCCTTCCTTACTGTTTCGGTAGCAAATTGACCAAGAAACAACATTGTTTCTTCCTTTACTGTTTCGGCAATACAGTGACTAAGAAACAATATTGTCTCATTACTTTTTGATTTGCCGTTGCAGCAGTACCTTGGCCGAGTAACAACAATTGTTTCACTACCATAAGTTCTCCTCCTCTTCTAAATTGTATCCAATATGGTGACTCCTCCTACATCTCATACTGCCCCATCCTCCACCGTTATCACTCTCGAAACATCGTCATCCTCTTTTCATTCCGACATAACTGTTACCAACATCAAAAACTATATTTCCATTCTTCTTGATCAAGAAAACAGTATTCTCCTTGGGTTGAACTGTTTCGTAAGTATGCATGTCTCTATAACGTGTTTGATCATATCGATGACACTATTCCTCGCCCTCCGGAGGTTGATGATTCTACCTGACGTCGTCTAGACGCCGGCGTCAAACAGTGGATTTATGGTAGCATTTTTCAGGATCTTCTTCTTACTATCATGAAATCTGGCGCCACAACCCTTGATTTATGGAACCACTTGGAGAAAATCTTTCAAGATAACAAACACACTCGTGCGGTGTATTTAGAGGAACAATTTAACAATAAGTCTTGAATTTTTTTCCAACATGACTGAATACTGCAGACAGTTGAAACTACTAGCGGATCAACTCCCCAACGTCGACACGCCTGTCTCGGATACTAAAATTGTGTTGCAATTGATTGCAGGCCTTCCTAAAGGCGACTATGATACGTTTAGCCACCATGATTCAACAGTCAGATCCGTTACCCAGTTTCAACAAAGTTCGCTCGCAGTTGTTGCTTGAAGAGACCCGTCGTGCTAAGCAGGATGAGCACAGACAACAGGTTTTAGCCGTCAGCACGCAACCCAGGATCAGATAGCACCAGACAACTCTCAACCACGGCAGAGCCACGGTGGCATGGGCCGCGAAGGCAGAGGAGGTCGTGGTCGTGGCAAGAGTCGCGGTCAGCAGAACCAACAGCAACAGCAGTAGGGTCCGTAGAACAATTGGGCCGCGACGCCTCCGCAGTATCAGTAAAGCACCGCGGCGCCTCAGTATAGAGCCGCGGCGCCGAACCCTTTCCAGTATCAGCAGCCCTTCAACCTTTATTCTCAACACGGATTGTTGGGCCCAGCTCCAGCCACTCGACCAGCCCAGTACCCGCCACAAGCCCACTTACGCAGGACGATTCCAGCCTCACTTCCGCATTTACATCCTGCGAGTTGGGTCGAAATTTCAATCAGAATAACATGACAACAATTAGTACATGGACTCCGGCGCCACATCTCATCTCACTCCGTCTGCAGGTAATATTCCCAAACTGTTCAGTTTAAAGCATCCTCAATTTGTTACAGTTGGTAGTGGCCACCGCATTCCATTAAAGGGTTATGGTACATCATACACACCACCTCCTCATCCATCCCCCCTTAAGAATACCATATATTCCCCACATATAGTTAAGAACCTAATCTCTATCCGCAAATTTACTCGTAATAATTTTGTCTCTGTTGATTTTGACCCTTTTGGTTTCAATGTGAAGGATCTTCATACGGGGACAATAATAGGCTTGGTCATCCAGGAGCCTCAATTTTTAATTTTCTTAGAGACAATAATTTTATTACTTTTAATGGGAAGCTTGCCCAAAACTGTGTTTCTTGTTCTTTAGGCAAACATGCTCGTCTTTCGTTTCAATCATCTACTAGTGTTACATTTGCACCATTTGATATTATACATGCCGATTTATGGACATCACTTGTTGCTAGTTCTCTCGGTCACAAATACTATCTTATCGTACTAGATGATTTTTCTCACTTTGTTTGGTTGTATCCTCTCAAATTTAAATCGAAAGAGTTTGTCAAATTTCTTGAGTTTCAAACATTCATTCAAATACAGTTTGAAAAGGGTATAAAATCTTTTCAATGCGATAATGGTCGTGAATTCAATAACTCTATGTTTCACCGTTTTTGTACTAATAATGGCATGGTCTTTCTCTTCTCCTGCCCCCACACCTCCCATCAAAACGGTAAAGCTGAAAGAATCATCCGCACCATTAACAATATGATTCGCACTCTATTGATTCATGCCTCCCTACCTCCGTCCTTTTGGGTCTATGCTGCTAAAATGTCAGAATACGTTCTCAATATTCTCTGTACTAGCACCCTTCACAATATGACCCCTACCGAAATCCTATATCATAGAGTCACATCTTATGACCATCTACAGATATTCGGCTGTCTCTGCTATCCTAACATTGCCTCTACTGCCCCTCATAAACTATCTCCCCGATCAATTCTTTGTGTCTACCTTGGCTTCCCGCTAAACCATAAGGGTTATCTATGCTACAACTTGTCAACTCGTCAAATCCACATCTCTCATCACGTCACATTCGACGAGACTACATTCTCGTTTTTGAATCTTCATAAATTCCAAAAACCAAACTACTCATTTCTTGACGAGTCTGTCATCTCTTCCATCATCCTTAATCAACTCACTAATTCATTCCAGATGTCAGCGCCGCGACTAATCGAGTAAGCGTCGCGACGCCTCTCTTCCAGTGAGAGCCCAGTTCTCGAAACGCATTTAGAGCCGCGGCGCCTTCGACAAACTGTCCGCCTCTATCCCTTTATCCGACATTGCCTTATGCTCCCGCCACTCAGACTCCACAACCACTAAATGTCCCCACTCACCAAATGGAAACTCGTGCCAAATATGAGATCTTTAAACCCAAAGTCCAATTTAACATGTCTTTGCCCAAACCAATTCTCCACTTCGTAAAAACCTCAAATTGGCCAAACAGGACCCTAATTGGAATGCGACTATGTATGAAGAATTCAATGCTTTAACTAAATAACACACTTGGGATCTAGTACCTAGACCTGATGGGGTGAATGTGATCCAGTGTATGTGGATTTTTCGTCACAAATTTTGAGACAGTGGAGATCTTGAGAGGTATAAGACACGACTTATGGCTAATGGTATAAATCAGCAGGAGGGCATTGATTGTTGTGAGACTTTCAGCCCGGTTGACAAACCGACTACTATTCGCACAGTTTTAAGCATTGCCATGGGCAAACACTAGTCGATCCATCAGCTTGATGTGAAGAATGCATTTTTACATGGGGATCTGATAGAGACAGTCTACATGCATCAGCCGCCTGGGTTCACCCATCCAACAGTTCCTCATTATGTGTGTCGTCTCCGTAAGTCACTAAATGGCCTGAAACAGGCCCCCAGTGTGTGGTATGATCGCTTTGCCAAGTATATCTTGCAGATTGAGTTTGCATGCAGCAAGAGTGATACATCACTCTTCATTTTTCATCGAGGTAGTAGCACTGCTTACTTATTACTTTACATGGATGATATTGTTCTTACTGCCTCCTCCGATGGATTGAAAATGAGATTATTGTCTTGCTTAAGTCCGAATTTGCAATGACTGATTTGGGAAAGCTGAGTTATTTTTTGGGGATATCAGTGATCAGGTCTGCCAACCACACGTTCTTGTGTCAGCGTAAGTATGCAGAAGAGATCGTGTACATGGCTAAGATAGCGAATTGCAAAGTTTCACCTACTCCAGTTGATTCAAAATCTAAGCTCAGTGCTATGGATGGTGCTCCAGTCTTCAATCCTACTATGTATAGGAGTCTTGCAGGTGCACTTCAGTATCTCACATTTACAAGACCAGACATTGCTTATGTTGTTCAGCAGGTATGCTTATTCATGCATGCCCCCAAAGAGTCTCATTTCGCTGCTCTTAAGCGTATCATTCGATACATTAAGGGCACTCTTGATTATGGTTTGCATCTATACCCCTCTGCACCAAACATGTTGCTCTCTTATACGGATGCAGATTGGGCAGGGAGTCCGGACACTCGACGCTCCACCTCCGACTTTTGTGTATTTAGGGGATAATCTGATTTCTTGGTCTGCCAAACGACACACTACCATATCTCGTTCCAGATATAAATATAAATTTTGTGCTAAAGTTATTGAATTTCGGATCCATAATCTACATGTTAGCTTCGCCCATGCTATGCGGTAGGGAGGAAAATATTGCTTAAAAACATTTCAATCTTAGAAAAGATTTTTTTTTTTGGGAAAATCAATTTTCTTAAATTAGAAAAATGGCTTTCACGGAGTAAGGCAAGGAAAAACAAGTTTTATAAGTAACATTCAAAGTTAATTGTCTATTCATGTTCCAAACATCCCACCCATCCCCACAAGTGACGTAGCTACATAGACTAAAGGGTGGTCAACTAACCACCATTTATTGAAAAATTATACTCTATTTATAAAAATAATATTGCATATATAAGTTAAATATTATTTTATATATATTAAATCTTGAATATTGCAATGTTAATTCTCTTCTACCTAAGATTAGGGGATAAGACAAAGAGCTAATGCAGGATTACGTTCAAACAAGTTGGCAACAAACAACTTTATCACTACACAACTTCCACTATATATAGGCCAACCAATATTGTATTTAGCAAATATGTTAAGTAGGACCTATGGTCATTTTCCTTATAAAAATATTATTTTCTATAAAAAGATAAGTAAAAGAAAACAAAAGGATAAGAGCTAATATTCATGATTTTAGTTTAGACAAAGCCTCGTTGGTTCTTTTTTCTTCTCCGCTAATTATATTCATTTAGTTGGGCATATAACAACAGAAATATTTTCAATACTCAATTTGTTTTAAAGTTGTAAGTTGACAGCTATTTGGTCCCACTAAACCAACGCGTGAAGATTTTACTTTGACAATGATATAGTTTGGAGTTTTGTGAGGGTAAACATATTAATAATTGTATTCGTACTCATAATTAAAATATTTTTATATATTGTATAAATATAATTATGATAAGACTAGAATTCCTGTTTTGTATAGGTTTCGGATTCCTATCAGAGGATGATTTAACATCAGACTCTATATATACTTTGATATTAATGAAAGACTCTTCAAGGGAGATTAATATCATCTTACATGATATCAAGAGCCTAACACAAAACCTTAGAATCTTTTTTTGTGTGTGAGCCGCCGCCGCCGACCAGCCCCCCCGGGCAGTTCCGTCGCGGTTCCTCTCCCCTCTCCTCCCAAAATTCTTGATTTTTCTTCTTTCTCTCTTCTCTAAATGGATACTCAGGATTACGCTTCTGATTCTGAAACATCTACCTCCACAAATCCCACCACCACGTCGTCATCCACTTTTCATCCCGCCCTCACTGTTACCAATATCAAGAATTATATTCCCATTTTCTTGATCAAGAAAACAGTCAGTATTCTCCTTGGGTTGAACTGTTCCGTAATCATGCATGTCTCTATAACGTGCTTGACTATATCGACGACACTATTCCGCGCCCTCCGGAGGTTGATGAGTCTACTTGACGTCGTCTAGACACCGGCGTCAAACAGTGAATTTATGGTAGTATTTCTCAGGATATTCTTCTTACTATCATGAAATCTGGTGCCACAGCCCGTGATTTATGAAACCGCTTTGAGGAAATCTTTCAAGATAACAAGCACACTCGTGCGGTGTATTTGGAGGAATAATTTAACAATACACGCCTTAAAAATTTCTCCAACATGACTGAATATTGCAGACAGTTGAAACTACTGGCGGATCAACTCTCCAACGTCGACACGCCTGTCTCAGACACTAAGATGGTGTTGCAATTGATTGCAGGCCTTCCCAAAGGCGACTATGATACATTAGCCGCCATAATTCAACAGGCAGATCTGCTTCCCAATTTTAACAAAGCTCGTTCGCAGTTGTTGCTCGAAGAGACTTGTCGTGCTAAGCAGGATGAGCACACTCAGAAGACGTTAGCTGTCGAACACGCCCTCAAGATCCAACACCGCCAGAAAACTCTCAACCACAGCAGGGACGCGGTGGCAAGTGTCGCGGCAGAGGAGGCCGTGGTCGTGGTAGGGGTCACGGACAGCAAAAGCAGCAGCAACAACAGGGCCCATAGATTCAGTTCAGTGTCGCGGTGCCCCAACAATACCCGTGCATAGCGCAACGCCGCGAGTTCCAAAGACGCCGCCCTCGGCGTGACACCCACTTAGTTGGGTCAGGCCTTCAGCTGTCTCAACATGCAAGAGTCTGACAACAATTGGTACATGGACTCGGGAGCCACTTCTCACCTCACCGGGTCTGCAGGTAATATTCTCAAACTGTTTGGTTTAAAGCATCCTCAATTTGTGACAGTTGGTAATGGCCACCACATTCCAGTAAAGGGTTATGATACATCCAACACACCACATCCTCATCCATTCCCCTTTCAAAATACCCTATATGCCCCACATATGATTAGAAATCTAATCTCTATCCGCAAATTCGCTCGTAATAACTCTGTCTCCGTTGATTTTGACCCTTATGATTTCACTGTGAAGGATCTTCATACGGGGACACCTCTTACGAGATGCAATAGCACGGGAGATCTCTATCCATTCACTCCCACCTCCGCTGCCAGATCTAGCTCTCCCGTCTCTCTAACGGCCATTTCTTCTTCCACATGACATAATAGGCTTGGTCATCCAGGAGCCCCAATTTTTAATTTTCTTAGAGTCAATAATTTCATTACTTGTAATGGGAAGCTTGCTCAAAACTGTGTTTCTTGTTCTTTAGGCAAACATACTCGTCTTCCGTTTAAGTCATCCACTAATGTTACTTTTTCACCCTTTGATATTATACATGTCGATTTATAGACATCACCTGTTGCTAGTTCTCTCGGTCATAAATACTATCTTATCCTACTAGATGACTTTTCTCACTTTGTTTGGTTGTATCCTCTCAAATTTAAATCGAAAGTGTTTGTCAAATTTCTTGAGTTTCGAACATTCATTCAAACACAATTTGAAAAAGGTATAAAATCTTTTCAGTGCGATAATGGTCGTGGATTCAACAACTCTATGTTTCGTCGTTTTTGTACTAATAATGACATGGTTTTTCGCTTCTCCTGCCCCCACACCTCCTCACAAAACGGTAAAGCTGAAAAAATCATCCGCACCATTAACAATATGATTCACACTCTTTTGATTCATGTCTCCCTACCTCCATCTTTCTGGGTTTATGCAGCTAAAATGTCAGAATACGTTCTAAATATTCTCTCAACTAGCACCCTACACAATATGACCCATACCGAAATTCTCTATCATAGAGTCCCCTCTTATGATCATCTCCGAATATTTGGTTGTCTATGATATCCTAACCTTGCCTCTACTACCCCTCACAAACTAGCCCCCGGTCCACTCCTTGTGTCTACCTAGGCTTCCCGCCGAACCATAGGGGCTATCTATGTTATGACTTGTCCACTCGTCAGATCCACATCTCTCGTCACATCACATTCGACGAGACCACATTCCCGTTTTCGAATCTTAAAAAGTTCCAAAAACTGGATTACTCTTTTCTTGACGAGTCTGCCATCTCTCCCATCATCCTAAGTCAACTAGAGCATATCAGTTCTTCTTCAACGTCAGTGTCGCGGCGCCAAAACTCCTGGAATGTGTCCACGATTCACCGTCGGCGGCCGCGACCGATCTTGGCGCCACGGCGCCAAAACATCAGAGAGGTCTGTCAGTCCTCCAGCGCCGCGACACTTGATCATGGAGCCACTGCGCCACCGACGGTTCCCTCCAGCGCCGCAGTGCCTACTCCGGCGTCTGTCCCTCTTTCTTTGTATCCAACAAATCCCTCAACATTGGAACCTCCTACTATCCCCACTCACCAAATGGAATCTCGTGCAAAGCATGGTATCTTCAAACTCAAAGTCCAATTTAACTTGTCTACCCAAACCATTTCATTAATTCCCAAGAACCTTATATTAGACAAACAAAACCCTAATTGGAATGCGGCTATGGCTGAGAAATTCAACGCTTTAACTAAACAACACACATGTGATCTAGTACCTAGACCTGATGGGGTGAATGTGATTCGTTGTCTGTGGCTATTTCGTCACAAATTCAGAGATATTGGAGATCTTGAGAGGTATTAGGCACGACTAGTGGTTAATGGTACAAATCAACATGAGGGCATTGATTGTGGTGAGACTTTCAGCCCGATTGTCAAACCGACTACCATCCGCACAGTTTTGAGTATTGTCATAGGCAAACACTGGCTGATCCATCAGCTTGATGTGAAGAATTCATTCTTACATGGAGATATGAGAGAGACAGTCTACATGCATCAGCCGCCAGGATTCACTCATCCAGCAGTTCCTCACTACGTTTGTCATCTCCGTAAGTCACTATATGGCCTAAAACAGGCCCCTCGTGCCTGGTACGATCGTTTTGCCAGGTATATCTTGCAGAGTGAGTTTGTATGCAGCAAGAGTGATACATCACTTTTTATTTTTCATCGAGGTAGTAACACTGCTTATTTATTACTTTACGTGGATGATATTGTTCTTACTGCCTCCTCCGACAGATTGAAAAATGAGATTATTGTCTTGCTTAAGTCCGAATTTGCAATGACTGATTTGGGGAAGATGAGTTATTTTTTGGGGATATCAGTGACTAGGTCTGCCAATCATATGTTCTTGTGTTAGCTTACTGTATGCAGAAGAGATTGTGTACAGGGATAAGATGGCAAACTGCAAAGAGATGCCTACTCCAGTTGATTCTAAATCTAAGATCAGTGCCATGGATAGTGCTCCAGTCTCTGATCCTACTCTGTATAAGTGCCTTGCAGGTGCACTTCAGTATCTCACCTTCACCAGGCCAGACATAACTTATGTTGTTCAGCAGGTGTGCTTATTCATGCATGCCCCTAGGGAGTCTCATTTCACTGCTTTTAAGTGTATCATTCGATACATTAAGGGGACTCTAGATTATGGTTTGCACCTATACCCATCTGCTCCAAACATGTTGCTTTCATATACGGATGCAGATTGGGCAGGGTGTCCGGACACACGACGCTCCACCTCTAGCTTTTGTGTTTTTTTAGGGGATAATCTGATTTCTTGGTACGCGGCGGCGACTACCCTATCTCGCTCAGGCCGAGTACTGAGAGCGTTGCAAATGTAATGGCCGAGATTTGTTGCTCGTAAATTTCATCGTTAGAACTTCAGTGTCCTTTGCGTCAGACATCTATTGTGTACTGTGATAACATCTTTGCCATCTATTTGTCTCATAATTCGGTTCAACATCAGCGAACCAAGCACATTGAGATAGACCTACACTTTGTTCGTGAGAAAGTTGCACTATGTCATGTCAGAGTGTTATATGTTTCATCATCCTATCAGTATGCAGATATATTTACCAAAGGACTTCTCGCAGATTGTTTTTGACTTGAGATCCAGTCTGTCCCCGCTGCCAGTTCGATTGAGGGGGTGTGTAAACATGTATATTATAGAAACAATTGTATCCCTACCCATAATTAGAATATTTCCATATATTGTGTAAATATAATTATGGTAAGACTAGGATTCCTCTTTTGTATATGTTTATGATTCCTATTGTACAAGGGATGAACATTGTACTCTATATATACTTTGATATTAATGAAAGACTCCGCAAGAGAGATTAATATCATCTTACCGTGAGCAATTTTGTTTTTTGATGAAAATATTTTGTTGTGATCAATCATGTCAAGCAAAAAAAAAAAAGATTTATTATACACTTCATTTATTTCACGGTTTGGTTAAAAATCGAATCAAACCGATTAAATAAATCGATAGTTATTTGGGTTTGATTTGGATTGATTTTGAATTTTAAAAAATCGATAATATTTGGTTTGGTTTGATTTTATTAAAAACAAACCGAAGAAAAAATTGAACCAAATCGATAAAATAATACACACAATTTTTGTAATTATGTGTACACAATATATTATTTATGATAAATAATTTTAAATACTTTGTTTACATTTTCATCAAAAAATTCTTTGTATCTTTTACATATTAAGCCCATTTCTTAAAAGAAATTCATGAATCCAAACTCATTTATTCTAAGAAACAACTACTATGAGATAAGCTTGTCAGTTTGGTGAGGCCCATTCAACCGACCACGGACTAAGGGGGTAGGGGGCTAGGTTACGTCGGTTTTATTAGGGGATGGGCCGGATAAGGTGGAAAACCCGTTAGCCCGACTCACCAGTGGCCCGGTTGATGGCTCGACCCGACTCGCTTCGAAAATTGTTCATATTTTGAAAAATATTATCACTTGGAGACGCAGGGGTACGAACCCCATACCTATCGCATGCAAAACATACTTTCAACCATTGAGCTACATCATTATTTGTTACCTAAAACAATTAGCAATCATATGTGACTATTATAACTAAATTTGTTTTTAACCCCATATTTTAATATATTACATTTTGACCCTATTTTTAAAATATAAATACCGTCATTCTTTTTCATTCTTAAAATTAAATATTTAATTTCGACAATTTCGTTATGTATAAACGATTCAAGAATCTCAACATTCAATATTACAAATAAAAATTGAGGGTTATCGAGGAAAATGTAATCAATTTCAAGAGTACAAACAAAGAAGCTCTCTCTATTCCTTTAGTCTATTTTAGGGTTGATTTATTTGTTTTTGTTTAATTAATTATTTTTTGTGACGTTTTTTAAAATGTTTGCCCTTGAGATTATCGAGTTGGCTGGAGTTGAGATTAAAAAAAACTCAATTTTAAACGGGGTTGAGAAAATAATAACCAACTTTACCTAAATGCCCCTCTTTGGCCCCTTATTTCTCAAATTTAAAAATTTAATTTAATTTATTTATTTTTTTATTTTTTTTTTTTTTTTTGTTTTTGTCATTAAAATTAAAAAAAAAAAAATCGTAGTTTGGATTTACATTTTTGGCATTTCAAAGGTAGCAAACTCTACCTTGTTGGTCTGAAGAAAAACTCTGACTTATAAGGTAGAAATTACAGACAAACTTTGTTTTGTGAATCCAAATTTTATCCTGTGATTTTTTTTAATTTCTAATTGAGTAGGAATTCAAATCTTGAACCTGAAGATATCTTTAAGCGAGTCAAAAATTAAAGACCAACAATTTGAGGTCCAAAAATTAAAGACTAGTGCTTTTATGGGTCAATTCGCACAAAAAATTAGCTAGCAGGTTTGATTGGGTCTGCCTCGCTATCAAAATTTATTACCCAATAAATAGTCAACTTATGTACCAAGAGAAAGTCAATCAACGTATACATCCAAAAGTTAAAAAGAATCACTATAAGAAAATATAAAATTGGGTAATAATTTTTTAACAACAATTAATATATTATTGTTAAAAATATAAATGACAATAAAAATTTAAGATGTTGTAAAAAAATATAAATGACAACAAAAAAATAATTTATTGCGAAAACTTTTCGCAACCGATGTTATTGCAACGACATGCAAGATTTTTATTGCGAAAAATACTTTAGCAACAACATTCAACATATGTCAACAAAAAAATAGTTGATAAATATATTTCTTGTTGTAGTGAATAATACGATCTATTTCTTTATATTCTCATTCAAAAACGATAAATATTTAGAAGTAAACTCAGTGGGCCAATTAAATCAATATACGTATTAAATCATAATTTTTAATTACTCCGGACCGTCTTTGGATTCGTGGGAGGTGTGCTACCTCACAGGAGCCTCCGAAAAATGAAAAAATTTAGGGTCCCTTTAACCCTTTTTTATTTTTTATTAGGTAGTATTATTCAGAATTTACTGTAAAGACTCATAATTCGCAAGTTTTAACTCAATTAAAGGCACACTTTTACGAATTAGAACAGAACCCCAAAATATTTGAACCATCCTCTCAATTTACTTCTCGTGAAGTTTACTTCTTTTCTTTTATTCTTAATGTCAACACATACACAGCAAGTGTCATCAAAATGATTTAATTACAAACTTCGATATTTCATTGGAACGACTTCAAATTCTTCTTAGTTTTTTAGTACAGTAATTTTTTTTAATTTTCCCTTCTTGCAACACTAAGTGAAAGAAGATGAATAAAGCCCCACCCGTGACTTCAAGTATTTGTATTATTTTAATAAAGCTTGAAAATAATAGTTTATACCTTACCTTCCAGTGACGTATCGAGGATTGAACAAACCTATTCTTTACAATACAAACTAAGTGTATTGTACTGTAAATACAATACAGTTATTTTAAGTGTTTTTGGTCCTTTTATGTTGAAAATATGTTATATTTGACTATTTCTAAAATTATATTCCCGTCAAATATGAAGTAACAATACAAACTTAATATAACACATAAGTAAATAAGTGGTGAAATGGTTAATATTATGGTAAAATTTGGGAATATACTCTAGCAAAAGAATGAAAATACACAATCTAATTAATTGAATGTTTAATGTGCTTAATTAGATATTATAAGGACTAAAATCAGAATTTATCCACTAACTTAAGAACCAAAAAAACTATTAACCCTAAGGATAAATCTGTTTTCCAGTGAAAATGACTCTAACCAAAAAGGTTTGTATTCAAGGGTTTAAAGACAAGTAGGTTGTATCTGATACAGATACCCTCTTGATTGAGTACGTGATTGATAGCTAAGTGAGATTAAATACACAAGTAATAAGCAAATAAAGAAAACTGATGGATTAGATCTGAAAAGAAGATATGGATCAAACAAGAGTCAAAACTGAGAATTATATATTAGCTTTAGAGAGATCTAGGTTACAAGTGTGAGCTTAGAGAGAATACAACGTGTCTCCCTTCTCTTCTAAGTATTGCATATATAAGACAAAAATCAGACTATTATGACCCTAAAGAGTTGTGGCGACGTGAGCATACTGACGTCATTGCACCCACGCATGCCGCGACATTTAGATCTAGGTAGACTGATGTGACGGAAGTTATTGGGAGTGGAGGACAAATGTGGAGATCCTTTGGGGACATTGAGGTTTTCGGAATCATAAAACTTCTTATATGCATTTATACCTAATACATATAGTCCCCCACTTTTCAGGACTCTTGAACTTATAGGGCGGGGAAGTGGAAGAGTCAACATGCCTTTTCAAAAAAGTTTTTTTCATGGGAACCGAAATGTCACATCATTTCACTTCCATATGCTTCGTCAGTTGATCATTAAATGTACCCAGTCACTCAATCGACGACGCCCCTTCTGAGATACCAATTGACGTCCACTGATGTGGCACGCCTCTTTGAGTTCCAAGAATAATGATTATTCCCCTGGCTATATAAACTAGAAAGTATGTTTTATTTTCATCACTTTCATCTCTATCTTTCCTTTTCTAACAATTTCAACCCTCTGCCCTTTTAATCGTAATATGTCTACTTCATCATTTTCTTCTTTCGGCACTTTTGACGGTTTTACCTTCACCAGAATGAGGGAAGAATTTGGCGTTTCTAATTGCCAGCCTTCATCCTCTGGTATTACACAGGCCATCGACCTAGGTCTTCGGCCTCTGAAATCATCTCTCCCAATTTCAACTTTGAGAGGGATTTTTGTGCAAACCTCTGCCTCGAGTCTATGGAGGACATGATCTTATTGATTGATGTTTCTATTATCCCTTAAGTTTGCATCGACTGCAAATGAGGCTTGGATGTAGATGTTTTTCCTCCTCTATTTAATACTAACATTACCCAGCACATCCCCGGGATGTCGCTTATTTACACCTATCTGTTTACCATCAATTTTAGCCTCTCGATCCATTGGGTGATGAAGGCATTTTTTCATACATACGGCATCTGCTCGGGGCAGTTGGCCGTGCAAGTGTGGCGAATAGTCCACTGCTTGCAGCATTTGGCAGATTTTGGCCACCTTTCATTCACATTGGATTACCTAATTCAACTATATTCCCTCCGGATACTTCGTGGGGGAATAATTAATTTTGCTTTCCATGGCTTCAAAGCCCTTATTACAAATGTCGATGACGATTATGATTGAGGATGATATGATCGGTTTGTGATGATTCCTACCCACTGTCTTCATGGAACTAATTTCGGCCCCCTACCGGAACATTGGAACAACGCTCGTAAGTAACCTTCTTCTTCTTTCTCTATATTTCTTACGGTTCCTCTTTGACTGATGTTAGACCCCGTAGTTCTGACCCTACGTATGAGAGCGTACGAAAGCATGTAGGACTTAAATTTTCAAAGGATAGGTTGACGGATTATTCCGGGCGGGTTGTAGTCAACTTTGAGGCGGGTTATGACCCGATTCGTTGAGAGTTCCTAAGTATTTTAAAGGCCTAGGACGTAGTTCGTTGAGTCTTGATTCCAACGCAACCAACCGAATCGTCGGCGAGTAGAAAGTTATGAGAGTTACAAGTTGTTGCGATCGGCGTAAATGCGTTTCGGACTAAGCGGCGAGGGCGCGGCCGGATCAGGCCGCGGCGCTAAAGCATCGAGGGGTCGCTGAAGTTGCAGCGCCGCGCCCGGATGTGGCCGCGCCAAAGTTCGAGAGGCTGCGGAGGTTTATTGGCCGCGGCGGGCATGCGGCGCGAGGCGGAAATTTGGGCGGAAAAACTTAGAAAATCTGATTTTTGTTTTAAAAGAGACCATGGGAGGGTGACAAGTGTCCCCCCCCATCTGATTTTCTCATGCAATATATTGACCAAGACTTGGACATTTTCTATCTTTCATCTTCTCTCTCTCTCAAATTGCTCCCTTCTCTCTAAAAACCCTTAGAAAAATCTGAAAGTTAAGAACAAGAAAGCTTGTAACTAGCTTGTTGGCATTGTTGTGGTAGTGTTCTTGGCAAGGAAGCTAGCAATATTTGGAATAAGTTTTGGCTAAAACTTTAAGGTAACATTTCTTCCTTTAAACTTAGTTCTAGTGTTGCATGCTTAGAAAGCAAGATCTCGTGGTAGTAAAATAATGCACTTAGAGTCTGCATGCAAGTAAATGTGGTTCGATATGAAGAATGGGTTAAGAAGAACAAATGAGCTTGTTGTAGCCTAAAAACTACCTTAGAATTGTTAAGTGATTTGTTGTAAACTTATGAGGCGAAATTTTGGGTGTGAAATCCCTTTGAATTGTTGGATTGATTGGTAGAAAATGTGGTGTTTGATGATAATTTCGCCTTGAGAAAGGTGGCAAAGTGAGTAGAAACAAAGGAAATCTGCGATTTTTCTTAGAATTTAGTGACTTTGAACTTGGATTGTTCTACATTAAGATTAGAGGTTAATAAACGTATCATGACTATTATAGGTTGAAATATTACTTGCGGTAGTTTGACTTGCAAGTGGATTGACCAAAGAGGTATGTGAAGCTTTCCTATCTCTTGAGCATGAATAGATGAAACTATGTAGTATGCAGAGACGTCAAGATTTGGTGTTCTTACTTGTTTTGAGTATAAAATGACTTTCGCTTTAAGAACGTATGAGTCCTCGTTAAGGGAAAAGTATGATTTTTACTAAAGTATAGAGTTAATATAACAACTTTATGGGAAGTTGGTCTATTAGCTTCATAAAAGGTTAATGAGAAGGGATTTACTCTAAGTAAGATAATTATATGAAGAGGCAACTTGATTTAAAGGCATCAATTGCCCAAAGGCTTTTATGTATAAGAAGAGTCACTTTTGAAAGAGTTGAAGTATGTAGTACTTGGGTTAAATTCGGTGTTCTTTTATTAAAGATATGGTTAAGTGCCTTAAGTAAACTAAAATGAGAGTATGTGAACAAGACTAAAAAGAAGTTATAAGTTTTCTTAACTTATTATTATTATGATATGATGACATTTGTGATAGGGTAAGAGTATGTGCGAGGCAAGCCCCAAGATCGTCATACCACCTCCTTGTAAGAGTATGTCGAGGGCCACCCAAGATCGTCATACCATCCGCTTGATGTAAGAGTATATCCGAGGCGGATCCAAGATCGTTATACCATCCGCACCAAGATAAGAGTATATCCGGCGGCAAGCCCCAAGATCGTTATACCATCCGCTCCAGCAAGAGTATATCCGAAGTACACCCAAGATCGTTATACCATCTGCTTCGTGGTAAGAGTATATCCGAGGAAAGTCCCAAGATCGTTATACCACCTGCTAGTGGATTTGCTACCCGTGACGCGCGAGAATACCTCACGCGAGTCCTTATGGGCTTATGCGGGTGAAATAGTCCCACGCCAGAGTACACCGACGCGAGTGAGTACCTCACGCGGTCCACGGGACCCGTGCGGGTGAAATAGTCCCGAGTAGGATGGTTTCTTTTTGATACTACGCGAGGTACCTGCTTTTGATCATGAGCCTCCTATTTTACGCAGATTATATATGTATATACTTGTCACTCTCATTGTTAGTAAGACACGAAAAGGTATTTTATTGTCTTCCATGACTCGAAATTTGCTAGACTTATGATATCATATTACGATTTTCCAGCTTTACATACTTGGTACATATTGTATGCGACCCTTCCTGGCCGGCTCACGCCGCAGGTGGTAAGCGATTGAGGATCCTCGTTCTTAGGATCACTATTCCTGTCGAAGCTCCATTCCTCCTAAGCTTATTTATTTACGGATATTCCACGATGCTATAGGTATTTTGTACATCCGTGGGTATGGCGGGGCCACTGTCCGCCAGTTGTTATCTTTAAGTGTGGCCACCTATATATATTTTGGGCTATAAGAACCAGTTGTATTATAAATACTTTGTTTAAGTATGTTTATGGAAGGCAACCTTATCGGCTGACCAGTTATGTTTTACCCTTTTTATGAAGTTATGTGTTGTGTTATGTTCCGCTGCTATTCTCTGACATATACGGCGGGTACCGGCAGGTACCGCCGCGCCCCGGTTGGGTCGTGACAAAAGTGGTATCGAGCGATTAGTCCTGAAAGTGTCCACGCATCGTGTTCAGTAGTCTTGATTATCGGTGTCGTGCACCACATCTATAATCGAGGTCGCAGGATATTTAGGATTGGTTTCCATTCTTTCACTCTAAGATCGTGCAATAGAGCGGAGTTATAGGTTGAATCTCCCCTGATGTTTTCCCTTATGTATCAGATATGCCTCCACGCAAGGCAACCGCAGCGTGGCGGCAAGGCACCGGCGGTGCCGCTAGTGGGACGCGGAGAGTCACGAGGGCACGAGCCCGATCCTTACGAGATGATGTTCGTGGCGCAGTTCCACGTCGTCGCCACCAGCAGAGTTCGAGGCGGACGCGCCATCGAGACCGCGGTACGAGCCTCGATCCCAGCATGTGGTCCGAGCACGTGGATTACGAGGAATGATTCTGGCATCGACCAAAGATGGCGGTGGCAACACGACAGAGCAGCGGCCAACCCTAGAGCCGGCCATTTGATTCGGATTTCGGGTTGTCACCCACCCGAAGTTCTATGGTTCGAGATTCGATGAGGATCCGCAGGAGTTTGTCCGACAGTTACAGCGGACCATGCAGGTTCTTAGGGCATCAGAGACTGAGTCTGTTATACTAGCTTCTTACCGGTTACGCGATATTGCGTTGAACTGGTTTGAGTCATGGGTATTGGCGAGGGGTGAGGATGCTCTTCCGGTGATTGGGAGGAGTTCACGAGGCGTTCCTAGACCACTTCTTGCCTCACGAGGTGAGGAGAGCCCGCGTAGATAGGTTCTTGACCTCGAGACAGACGGAGGACTATCGTGAGCACACTGAGTTTGACTCCTTGGCCGATATGCACACACCATTGTAGGCGATATGGCGCATGTGGTTCATAGATACGTGATGGGGCTGACCGTCACACGACATCGCTGCTTAGGAGTGGCACTTCACCTGGATGGATATTGCGGTGACGCATACGCACGAGGATCGAGGACAGAGAGCGGATCGGCTAGATTTGGGCCACCCAAGAGGCCGTGACATCGGGTTCTCGAGCGATTTCGAGGCGGCCTCGGCAGACCAGGTCCACCTTCCGGCCCGGCTCGAGTGCTCCTTCACGCTTTTCGCGCGAGGTCCGATCGCCAGGTTATTCGAGCAGTCGTGGCTCGGGACGCCAGTTTTCGCGAGGCGAGACCAAAGACTAATCGAGACCACCTACCTCGGTGCGTTCGATGCGTAGGTCTCATCCGGCGAGTGCCGTATGGGTTCGAGATCATGTTACTCTTGTGGCGGCGCAGGCCATCCGAAGAGATTGTCCGCCCCAGCGGCGGAGCATTACGGTTCAGCCAGCGAAGTGCATTCTCGGATCTTCATCTTCGATGGTTAGACGCCCGAGGCGTGGTACTTATGGGCGGCCGCGCGCAGAGGTCGTGGTAGGGTTCCATTCTAGCGGTCCTCGAACCGCATCTATGCTATGTCCAATGACAGACTGCGAGGCGTCGCGGATGTCGTCGCAGTACATTATTGGTTTCTTGCTGTGATGTATATGCTTTGATAGATCCAGGTTCTACCTTTTCCTACATATCTCCTCATATTGCCAGTAGAATAGGGATAGAGCCCGAGTCCATAAGACCGTTTGAGGTGGCTACGCCATAGGTGATTCAGCCAGGTAGTGGCGAGTGTATAAGGCTTGTCTGTGACTATAGATACCGCCGACTTCAGCCGACTTGATAGAGTTGGATATGACAGACTTTGATGTGATTATGGGTATGGATTGGCTAGCATCTTGCTATGCCAACGTGGACTGTAGAGAGAGATTAGTTCGGTTCCAGTTTCCCGACGAGCCGGTTATCGAGTGGAAGGGAATCTCGCATCGCCGGCGGGTAAGTTTATTTCTTACCTCGGCTGGAAGATGGTGCGGAAAGGGTATATCTACCATATGGTTCGGTATTCGACATCGAGGTGAGGTACCGACCTTGATCGGCCCGGTCGTTAGAGAGTTTCGGATGTATTCCCGGATGAGCTCCGTATCCTCCCGAAGGGAGATTGAAGCCAGATTGATTTGGCGCCAGATACTCGGCCGATATCTATTCCGCCATACAGGATGGCACCTGCCGAGCTGAAGGAGTTGAAGGACCAGCTGAAAGATTTGCTGGAGAAAGGCTTTATTAGGCCAAGTGTTTCTCCTTGGGGAGCACCAGTGTTATTTGTAAAGAAGAAGGATGGACGCTGCGTATGTGTATTGATTACGAGCGGTGAACAAGGTAACTATCAAGAATAGATATCCTCCCGTGATTGACGATTTGTTTGACCACCGGGGTGCAAAGTGTTTTTCAAGATAGACTGCGGTCCGTTATCATCAGTACGAGTTAGAGAGGTAGATATCCCAAAGATCGCATTCAGACCCGGTATGGGCACTATGAGTTGAGGTGATGTCTTTCGGGTTGACAACGCCCAAAGTATTCATGGATTTGATGAATAGGTGTTGAGCCATTCTTGGATATGTTCGTTATAGTTTTCATTGATGATATCTT
Organism: Przewalskia tangutica; assembly: GCA_029844215.1. Lineage (NCBI taxonomy): Eukaryota > Viridiplantae > Streptophyta > Magnoliopsida > Solanales > Solanaceae > Przewalskia > Przewalskia tangutica. Next base: position 102,671,773 of record CM056725.1, on the reverse strand, counting down.
GGTGTATTCGCGCACGAGCGGAGCATCTGATCATTTGGCGACGGTATCGAGTCCTCCGAGACCGGCAACAGTATGCCAAGTTCTCGAAGTCACGAGTTAGTGGCGTCGCTGGCTTTCTTAGGGCATGTTATCTGAGCCGATGGTATTCGGGTTGATACAAAGAAAGATTGAGGCGATCAAGACTTGGCCTAGACCCACTACACCGGCGCAGTGCGCAGCTTTGGGCACTCGCAGTTATTATCGGAGGTTGTGGAGAAGTTTGCTTATTTCAAAGATTTTGACTAAGTCGACTCGTAGCGACTATGTTCCGGGACGGATACTTGTGAGGAAAGTTTTCATTGCTAAAGGAGAAGTTGACGACCGCCCAGCTTACTCTTCCAGAGGCTTAGATGGATACGTGGTTTTATTGCGACGCCGTCGGTGTGTCAGCGCTGGCTGACGCAAAGACGGCAAGGTTATAGCTTATGCATCCCGACTTAGGAAACATGAGAAGAACTATCCCACACATGACTGAGCCGGCGGCAGTGATTCATGCCTTAAAGATGCGGAGACATTATTTGTATGGAGTTCATGTGACATTTACATTGCACCACAAGAGTCTCCAGATATCTTCACCAGGAGCCGAACTTGCGGCAGACGGTGGTTGGAGCTACTTAAGGATTACGATGTTGATATTCTATACCACCTGGGAAGGCCAATGTGGTGGCGGATGCCCTTAGTCGCAGATCGATGGGTAGTCCGTCTGATGTTCACCCGCAGAAGAGGATATGGTCCGAGAGTTACATCGCCAGCGAGCCTTGGGGTTCGTTTGGTTGATTCTGTTAGTGAGGGAATTCGGTTCGAGAGGTTGCCAGTCTTCTATCGTCGGCGAGGTAAGGAGGCGGCAGATGAGGATCCGATTTTGCACGGCATCGACGCAGCCTCCGTAGGAGAAGAGTCTATTTGAGGTAGCGCATGGATGGTGCTAAGATTCGAGGGTTGTGTGTTCCCGATGCGGACAGACTTCGCCAGATTTCGTGGAGGCACACGGTGCTCGTTATTCTATTCATCCGGTCGACTAAGATGTACCATGACCTCGGACGCGTGTATTGGTGGATGGCCTAAAGAGGACGTTGCGGAGTTCGTGCACGCGTGCAATTGTCGAGTTAAGATTGAGCACCGGCCGGAGGGTGTTGCAGCCATTGATATTCGACTGGAAGTGGGAGGTGATAAATATGGATTTTATTACGTGGCTACCTACCACTCGAGGAAGCATGATTCCATTTGGGCGATTATCGACGGTCGAAAATCACCCATTTTCTTCCGATCGAACGACGTTACCGAGGACTATGCCCGATTATATATTAGAGAGATTGTGAGACCGCACGAGTCGGTGTCGATTATATCGAGATAGAGCCAGCTTCTCGGCTAATTTCTGGAGGTCTTTTCGGCGGATTAGGGACACAGTGAGTCTCGATGCGGCGTTTCATCCTCGTGATCGACGGACAGCCGAGCGCACTATCCGCACAACGAGGATATGTTGCGGGCTTGTGTTATTGATTTCGTGGTAGCTGGGAGGATCATTTACCTCTCGTGGAGTTTGCTTATAACAATAGCTACCATTCCAAGATTCGGGATGGCGCTTTATGAGGCCTTATACGAGGAAGTGCAGTCACCGATAGGCTGGTTCGAGGTGGGAGAAGTTGATTAGTCGGGCGGACTTAGTCCACAGACGATGGGATAAGTGAAGCTTATCCAGAGCGGTTGTTGGCGGCTCGAGTCGGCAAAAGTCGTATGCAGATCATCGGCCGACACTTGGAATTTGAGATAGATGATTGGGTTTTCCTAAGGTACGCCTACGGAGGCGTGATGAGATTTGGAAAGAAAGGAAGCTTAGCCCAAGGTACATTGGGTCAGACGATTGTCCGTAGGGTGCGAGGTTGCTATGAGTTAGATCTTCCGTCCGATTTGAGGGTGCATCGAGCTTTTTCATGTGTCCATGTTGGAAATGTATTGAGATCCATCTAGAGTGCACCCGTTCAGATGTCCAAGTAATGCAGGAGTTATCGTATGAAGAGAGTCCCATAGCGATACTCGATCGTCGTTAGACGACTTCGGACGAAAGACGCGCTTCCGTCAAGGTCCTATGGCGAACGAAACAGGAGGAAATGACGGGAAGCAGAGGATGACATGATGAAGAAGTACCTCACCTATTTCCTATACCTCCGTGTAACCCACTTTCCCGCTTGTTAGCTTTGATTTAGCATTTACGCTTCATGTTGTCAGGCTCGTGGGCTTCTTTATTTGCAAAAGAATGGTTAAGAGGGTCTATGTTGATGTTGTGATTTGAGTACGCTAGAAGGAACATTCGGGACGAATGTTTCTAAGGGGAGAATGTTAGACCTCGTAGTTCGACCCTACGATGAGCGCGTTTAAAGCACGTAGACTTAAATTTTCAAAGGATAGGTTGACGGATTATTCCGGGTTGTAGTCAACTTTGAGGCGGGTTATGACCCGATTCGTTGAGAGTTCCTAAGTATTTTAAAGGCCTAGGACGTAGTTCGTTGAGTCTTGATTCCAACGCAACCAACCGCTCGCCGATAGGCGTCGAGTAGAAAGTTATGAGAGTTACAAGTTCAGCGATCGGGCGTAAATGCGTTTGGACTAAGGCGGCGCGCGGCCGGATGCAGGCCGCGCGCCTAAAGCATCGAGGGGTCGCTGAAGTTGCAGCGCCGCGCTCCGGATGCGTGGCGCGCGCCAAAGTTCAGAGAGGTCATGAGGTTTATTGGCGCACGCTGGCCGCGCGCCGAGGCGGAAATTTGGGCGAAAAACTTAGAAAATCTGATTTTTGTTTTAAAAGAGACCACGGAGGTGACAAGTGTCCCCCCATCTGATTTTCTGTTGCATGCAATATATTGACCAAGACTTGACATTTTCTATCTTTCATCTTCTCTCTCTCTCAAATCGCTCCCTTCTCTCTAAAAACCCTTAGAAAAATCAAAGTTAAGAACAAGAAAAGGAAGCTTGTAGCTAGCTTGTTGGCATTGTTGTGGTAGTGTTCTTGCAAGGAAGCTAGCAATATTTGGAATAAGTTTTGGCTAAAACTTTAAGGTAACATTTCTTCCTTTAAACTTAGTTCTAGTGTTGACGCTTAGAAAGCAAGATCTCGTGGTAGTAAAATAATGCACTTAGAGTCTTGCATGCAAGTAAATGTGGTTTGGATATGAAGAATGGGTTAAGAAGAACAAATGAGCTTGTTGTAGCCTAAAACTACCTTAGAATTGTTAAGTGATTTGTTGTAAACTTACGAGGCGTAAATTTTGGGTGTGAAATCCCTTTGAATTGTTGGATTGATCGAGTAAAATGTGGTGTTTTGATGATAATTTCGGCCTTGAGAAAGGTGGCAAAGTGAGTAGAAACAAAGGAAATGCTGCCCGATTTTTCTTAGAATTTAGTGACTTTGAACTTGATTGTTCTACATTAAGATTAGAGGTTAATAAACGTATCATGACTATTATAGGTTGAAATATTACTCATGGTAGTTCGACTTGGCAAGTGGATTGACCAAAGAGGTATGTGAAGCTTTCCTATCTCTTGAGCATGAATAGATGAAACTATGTAGTACCAGAGACGTCAAGATTTGGTGTTCTTACTTGTTTTGAGTATAAAATGACTTTTCGCTTTAAGAACGATGAGTCCCTCGTTAAGGGAAAAGTATGATTTTTACTAAAGTATAGAGTTAATATAACAACTTTATGGGAAGTTGGTCTATTAGCTTCATAAAAGGTTAATGAGAAGGGATTTACTCTAAGTAAGATAAGTATATGAAGAGGCACCTTGATTTAAAGGCATCAATAGCCCAAAGGCTTTATGTATAAAGAAGAGTCACTTTTGAAAGAGTTGAAGTATGTAGTACTTGGGTTAAATTCGGTGTTCTTTTATTAAAGATATGGTTAAGTGCCTTAAGTAAACTAAAATGAGAGAGTATGTGAACAAGACTAAAAAGAAGTTATAAGTTTTCTTAACTTATTATTATTATGATATGATGACCAGGATGATGGTAAGAGTATGTCCGGCGGGCAAGCCCCAAGATCGCCATACCACCTCCTTCAGTGTAAGAGTATGTCCGGCGGGCCACCCCAAGATCGCCATACCATCCGCTGTAGCAAGAGTATATCCGGCGGGATCCAAGATCGTTATACCATCCGCACCAAGATAAGAGTATATCCGGCGGGCAAGCCCCAAGATCGTTATACCATCCGCCCAGCAAAGAGTATATCCGAGGTACACCCAAGATCGTTATACCATCTGCTTGTGGTAAGAGTATATCCGGCGGAAAGTCCCCAAGATCGTTATACCAATTGCTCGTGGATTTGCTACCCATGACGGCGAATACCTCACGCGAGTCCCATGGGCTTACGCGGTGAAATAGTCCCATGCCTGCAGTACACCGACGCGAGAGTACCTCACGCGGTCCACAGGACCCACGCGGGTGAAATAGTCCCGTGAGTAGGATGGTTTCTTTTTGATACTACGCAGGTACCGCTTTGATCACGAGCCTCCTATTTTACGCAAAGATTATATATGATATATACTTGTCACTCTCATTGTTAGTAAGGCACAAGAAAAGGTATTTTATTGTCTTCCATGACTCCACTTTGCTCAGACTTATGATATCATATTACAGATTTTCCCCTTTACATACTTGGTACATATCACAGATCGACCCTTCCTGGCCGCGTCACGCCGCAGGCGGTAAGCGTGATTGAGGATCCTCGCTCTGGATCACTATTCCTGTCGAAGCTCCATTCCTCGGAAGCTTATTTATCGTACGGATATTCCCGACGCTATAGGTATTTTGTACATCCGTGGTATGGCGGCCTGTCCCGCCACTTGTTATCTTTAAGTGCATGGCCACCTATATATTTTGGGCTATAAGAACCAGTTGTATTATAAATACTTTGTTTAAGTATGTTTATGGAAGGCGACTTTATCTACCGCCGATTATGTTTTACCCTATTTATGAAGTTATGTGATGTGTTATGTTCCGCTGCTATTCTCTCGACATATACCGATGTGGTACCGCAGGGTACCGCCATACCCGGTTGGGTCGTGACAACTGACTCATCGTTTGTCCTTATAGTTGGCTTTGTGGTCCTCGAGCCTCTACCCGACATCTTTGGTTGGGTGATAAGTTTGATCAATGCCTCCAAGGGTACTAAACAAACTCGGATGGCCTTTTTTGTCGACGAGTGGAAAGGCAAAATCCATGGTGAGACTTCTTTTGCTAGTCTTGCATTATGATTGCGTATTTAAGCATAGTCCTAGCGTATTTTCGTGCTTTTCTTTTTGAAGGTCTCCCTGCTAAATAGGGTTCAGCAAGAAAAGTGTCCACCCAGGATGAGGCTTGGTCGCATTGCTAAAGCCGCCACAAAGGCCAGGGCCAATAAGTTTCAAGGGCTTCCGGGTGATGTTGGGGACTTGGGGCATCCACCTTTAGGATCGGCCTGCGTGTGAGGACTCACCACCAATTTAATGAATCCAAGAGAGAGTATTTAAAGAGGGCGGTCTTGGTGAAGGAAGATGGGGAAGATGCTGCATCATTCGAGGATGCGAGGGTCTCATCGACCAAAGCCGTTAGAGAATCAGGTATTAGTGAAGGACAACTCGAGAGAATAGAGAAAATATATGTGGGTGCAAGCCTTTCTGTTCCTACCATACCTACTATTGGTTCTGAACTCAGCCTGGAATCTTCCTTGGCCCATCTAGCGGACATTTTTCTTCAGGTAATTCGGCTCATTTTTGTTATACCCTTTGCTCTTATCGCGAATGCATATACTAACTTTACTTTGTCTAAATTTTTAGGAGCATGCTATAGTTTCCTCTACTATTGAGTTTTCAGGAACACACCTTCATCCTCCTAAAATGTAGAGAGGTTGGCGGAGGAGAACCTCCATCTCCGAGAAGAGGTTGCTCAGCTTTAGGTCGAGCATAGATATCTTCTGTAACGGAGGACCACCCTAGAGAGTAGATGGGAGGAGGCCAAGCAGGCACTTACAGTTAGGGAGGAGACCTTTGGACTCATGACACAAGATCATCAGTTAATGGGGGAGAGGTTGGTTCAGGACGAGCTTGATAATGATACTGTTCAGGCAAGGAAGCAAGCTCTCGAGGCTTCTCGTGACCTGAACCATAGGTGGACACTTCACTGGGAGACTGATTAGTAGATGACCATCTTGCTCTGGGATCATGTTGTCCTTCAAACCTAGTTCGAGGTTTTGCGAGGGGTGGAGATAGGAGCGATGTACGTCCCCTCAGCCCTTGTTGAAGTAGGTGGACTTGGGGGAGGTTGAGGCCGATTTGGATGACTTACATGGAGAAATTCCCTTCATCTGATGCTTCTACCGTCTCTTATGATGGCAATGGTGTCCCTCTCTCGGCTTAACTTTATATGTCTCGAGCCTCCGGTCTGGTGCCAGTTTTTTTCCATCTTTTTATGAATTTGTGGGGGCCTTCATGCTCTATGAAGAATATTTTATGTTTTTGTGATTGTGTTGTCTAGTGTGCCATTTGATGAACATTTACGGACCCCTTTGTTATTTTTTAGATCCGAGCCTTCACCCTCTGTTTTGTTGAATTTTCGGGGTATGTATGCCTCTATTAATGTTCTTTTGATGAGTGATTGTCACTTCTTTTATATAAATGACAATTGCTTTTCTCTCTTTCATTTTACAGTTTGACATGCGCTTTATTTATTACAATTATTAACTTTCACATGACCTGTTATGTTTTTAATTTACACTTAAATGTCGAGGTATGACCGCTACAACCGTCTACTGAAATTATGCAACTATTCAAGTTTTTATTATTTAAGCCAAGGTTTGACAACCACTGCACGCCTATGCAGTTTTTGGCATTTTGTGTTTGAGATCGTCTTGCCTTGACCCAATTCGGGAATGTCACATCTGGGAACGCTAGCGCGAAATTGGTATTTAAGACATCTAATTTTGAAATGAATGAAGATACTCCATTTTCGGTGCTGACGGGGAAGACGTCTCAACCCCATGTAAGGCACAAAAGGTTTAACAAAAACCTGCACGTGCGGAGGCTCCTATGGATGTGTCATGTTGTTTGAAGCAGTTTTACGGAGTCGTATGGCTTCTGAGTTTGATTTTGCCGTGAACGTTTTTTCATTGCACGACTTAGTGCGAAAAAATTAGCTAAAGCTTTCTTTTTATTTCATTCTTTCAGGGTCATAGGGGAACGATTCGTCCTGTAAGTACATGATCCATTTTCTGGGTATTTATAAAAGAAAGCTACCGAGCATGTTTGGTGACTGCCAGCAATCCCAGTTTAAGAGAGTCTGTCTTGAAAAAGGTTCTCTTATGATTATATTGCTCCATTCTCACCCTAAGACTTGAGTGCGAGGTCTCGATGAGTCTAGTTTTTGGATATGGCACGCTAAGCTTGAAGTAATTTTTAAATTATTACCTCATTAAAAACATTGTCAGGAAAACCCGACCGCGACAAAACCTCAGCCAAGAAAAAAAGTGCAACGCGTGTCTGTCCCCTCTGGGGTTCCCCGCTTTATGAGTAGTCCATGTCAAGGAAAGGGGATAATTAAGTAAAGATGATAGTTTTTTTGAAAACAAAACATACATGACTTTTTTCTTCAAAGGTAGAATCTCTTTAGGTGTCTGACGTTCCATCTATTTTTAGTTCTTTTCCGGACTCGTCTTAGAGCCGATACGCTCATTTCCCCACAATTCTAGTGATTTGGTATGACCCTTCCTACTTTGCCTACAACTTACATGCGTTTGTGTCCCTTGTTGCGAGAGTTACTTTTTTGAGGACGTAGTCCCTGATTTCAAAATGGCTCAAGTTTACCTTTTTGTTGAAGTACCTTTTTACTCTTCATTTTTGTGTCGCCAGGCGTATGAATGCCAACTTCATATGTTCTTCCAATCGCTCTAGCCCTATCAACATTGCTTCTTTGTTAGATTCTTGAGTGGTTTGCGTGTAATGGAAGATGGGTTCTTCCACTTCAACGGGTATCAGAGCCTCAGCTCTGTATACTAAGGAGAAAAGGGTTTTTGTCGTTTTTATTTTGGTTGTGGTTCTGTAAGCCCAGAATACCTCCGGGTAGTTCTTCCGACAACTTGTCTTTTGATTTTTCAACCTCTTTTTGTGGTTCTGTAAGCCCATAATACCTGGTCCTAGGCATTTAGCCAAGGGCCCGAGGTAGTATCTTTTATACATCTCTCTTTCATGCATGCTATACCTAGACGCTTTAGTTCTCAATGTCCGAGCTTCCTTACTATCTTCCAGGAAAATAATTGATAATATCATTCCATCAGTCTCAAGTAAGGATGGAAGCATTTACCTCGTGCAAGCCAGAGTCCATGACGGAGCATAGGAGATGGACTCAGATTCTCCCTTAGTTGTCCTGAATGACAAGCCTAGGTTAGCCAAGGCGTCACCTTCGAAGTTCATCTATCGCGGGATTTGCACCACTTTTCCATTTTAAAAATCGAGCAGAGTGGCTACTGAAGCGTTCCTGCATTCGGCTGTCTTTGGCCTCGTATTTGCCTAATATCTGATTGACGATCAGTTGTGAGTCGCTCTTGAGCTCAATATTTTCGGCTATGAGTCCCCGAGCCAATTCCAAACCTATAATTATGACCTCACACCTAGCCTCATTGTTACTCAAATAAACATATTTAATGGTTTCTTAATTGTGGCCCCCAGGGGGCGACAAGGATGATTCCTGTCACGACCCGACCCCGGTTCGCGACTGGTGCCCTATCTGGGCACCCCTTTCAGGTATACATCAGAGAATAGCAGCGGAACATACACAACTCATAAAAAAATAAAATAATGCTTAGATGATAGACATCAACAGGCCAGCCGATAAGGCCACCTCCCATAACATATACAAAATTAAAACAGTACATGTCTGATCTTACAACCCAATCCACAAATGTGACTACAGACCTCTAAGAATAACAACTGTGGCGGGACAGGGCCCCGCCATACCCCTGAATGTAAAACAACCGACAATACCAGGGATAAGCCTCCGAAGTAAAAAAGTTTCTCAACAGCTGAACAGTGATCCTAAGAGTGAGGATCAGCAACCTGTATACTCTACCTGCGGCTTGAACGTAGCCCCCCGAAGGAGGTCAGTACAACATGTACCAAATATGTGGCCCGAAAGATCAGTAGTGAAATCATAAGTCCTAAAATAAAGCTGGAGACATGTATGATAACTCAAATAAAATGTACATTGTGCCTTACTAACAATGAGAGTAAACAAGAGTATACTTTACTGCATAAAATATGAGGCTCATGATCAAAGTAGGGCCACTCGCCCGTAGTATCATTAAGCAATCCTACTCCTGAGACTATTTCACCCGCAAAGGCCGTATGGACCCGCATGAGGTAACTTCTCGCATCAGCGTATCCGCGCATAGGTCGTATAGACCCGCATGAGGTATTCCTCGCATAGGACTGGTCCGCCCCGCATGAGACTATTTCACCCGCATGAGCCCTACAGACTCGCATGAGGTATTCCTCGCATCATGGGTAGCAAATCCACGGAATATGCAAATGCCACAAACCCGGGGAATGACCCCGTAATGAACAATATATCACTAGCACAACCGGCTATCATACATAACATAAGCACCACCGGCTTATCATACATAACATAAGCAAGTTAAGAAATTCCCAAATTTCTTATTAGCTTATTCATATACACTCTCATTTTAGTTTACTTAAGGCGCTAATCATGTCATTATAAAATCCGGGAATTTAACCCAAAGTACTACGTACTTCTATTCTTTTAAAATGACTCTTTTTCATATAAAACTTCCAAGATACTAATAACCGTAGTATCAAGTCATATCTACTTTTCAAAACAAGTCACAATACCTTTTAGAACTATATTTAAAGACTTCTAAATCAAGTGACTTTTTACTTTAAAACTTTAAGCAATTGATGCCTTCAAATCAATTTGTCATTCTTCCTTTCAAGTCATTTTATCTTAAATTACATTGCTAGAGTAAGCCATCCTTTTAACTTTCCATAAAGCTATTATAACCAACTTTCCATAAAGCCGTTATACTAACTTTATGCTTTAGACACCTACATTCTTCTTTATAACCAAGAGACTTAAACTTTCCAAAAACCAAGTATCCTATACTTTCAAAAATACTTCAAGTCTTTTATCTTTAGAAACTAAGATATCCTTAATCTTTAAAACAAGTGAGTTAATTCTCTAACTCAACCAACTTGAACATTCTTAAAACAAGTCAAGGATATCAAATGAAACTAGATTCATCAAAATCTCGTACGTCTACCGTACTATATATTTACAACTATTCATGCTCAAGAGATATAAAAGTTCCACATACCTCTTTGGTTCAATCCACTTGCTAAGTCCAATATGTCGTACATAGTATGTCAACCTCCTAAAACGAAATACAAGGTGTTGCAAAGTCTTTCTTAGTAGCTGTCAACTTCTCTTTCCTCAAAAGAAAATAACCATGTTGCTGCACACAATTCTTAATAACGAATATTTAATTCCTTCACATGAGGGGCCTTGAGTTGAAATTATCTACTTAAGACATTTTGACATGCATTCTCGTTCTATTCTTTTCAGATGTAAATCTTTAGGGAACAAATGGGAAGACTAAAGGAAATGTAAGGCTAGCTACGTGTATATATATATATCCTAGGTGGATATTGTTACAACACGGTTTGCTCTTAAAGTCGTACTGCTAGTTGTCAAAAAAATGTTACATGCACTCTGCCACGTCTTTATTTACTTTCCAGCACTCTTTCACTAAGAGTGGTCATTAGTCCCCCCTCCGTAATTATTAATCAATCCCACAATTAATCAATTACAAACACAAATAATTCTAGATCTCATTTAATTTAAATCCTGAAAATTTCATAATACCTCATATTCTCGATGTCAACATTTTTATAATACGACACTAGTCCAAAACCCCATTGGGAATATTCAACCACTATTACTAATCCCATCGCCACATTTGTAGTATCCAAAATTATTCTGAAATCACATCCTTTTGTATACTAATCTCCGTATTAGCATATGTAAATATACTTTTCTTCCAACACTTGAATCTTGCTTTTTTAATTACGTTCTCAATTTATTGCCCTAAAATTACGAGGTGTAACAATTCCTATCTCGGTGCCTTTCATGCTCGTGGCCCCGTCCGTATATATAACCCATTCCCTGGATGCTAATTTGGTTTCCTAAACTGCTTTTGTATGAGCCCGAGGCATCATACATGGACTATAATCAGTCATGAAATCGATTAAGACTTGAGACTTAATAGCGGTCCGAGGTCAATATGTGATATTATACCCATAGATTTTGATGGACCAACTTGCCAGCCAACTCAAGAGTTTGGGCTTGTGCAATATATTCCTTAAAGGGAAAGTAGTGACTATACATATGGGGTGACATTGGAAATACGACCTCAGTTTACGAGACGCAACTATCAGGGCCAAATCTAGTTTCTCAAGGTGCCAGTATCGGGCTTCGGCCTCTGTTAAGGCCTTATGTGTATAATAAACATGAGATTGTGTACCTTTTTCCTCCCGAACGAACACAACACTTACAACAGTTTCAGATACAACAAGGTAAATCATCAGTGGTTCCCCCACATTTGGTTTTGCTAGCAGATGAGGGTTTGTCAGGTACTTCTTTAGGTCCTTAGGGCTTGCTGAAATTTTGGGGTCCACTGGAAGCTTTCTTTTTCTTCAGCAGGCTGATTTCTTTTTCACATCGGTCATATGACCTAGGTATGAACCTAAAAAGGGTTATTATTCTCCCGGTTAATCATTGCACTTCTCGAGCACTGCTGAGTAACTCTGGTATCTTCTCTATGGCCTGAATGTGATACAAGTTGGCTTCAATGCACTTGTTGGACTACAAAGCCCATGAATTCTCCAGATCTCACTCCGAAAGCCCTCTTTTGGGATTCAGCTTGAGGTTATACTTCCAGAGGATCTCAAACACTTTCGACAAATGTCTAACATGTTCCTATGTTTCCAGGGACTTAAAGATTATGGCATCTAAGTAAATTTCCACACTCCGACCGAACTGATGACGGAACATCTGATGGATCAGTCTGGTCCCTGCATTTTTAAGCTGAATGGCATGATAATATAATAATAAGTTTTGTGCTCTATTATGAATGAAGTATTTTCCTAGTCTGATGTGTTCAACTGTATCAAGTCAAAACTGTGGATACGTCCAGAAAGCTGAGCAACTCATGCCCATCCAGCGCGTTCTCGATACGATCTAGGCGAGGCATATGGTATGAGCTTCTTAGCAGACATTGTTTAAGTCCTTTAAATCTAAAAATATTTGAAAGGTTTCAGGCTTCTTAGGAAGTACTACCACATTTTCCATCCAGTCTAGATATTTTACCTCTCGGATCGCTCTAGACTAGATGAGTTGGGCTACCTCCTCTTTGATGAATTTGATCCATTCTGCTGATACTAGACGTATTTTTTGCTTAATGGGTTGGCAGTCCGGGTTAATGTTCAGCTTGTGAAGGGCTAATTTTGGGAGCACACTTGTGATATCCAATATCGAACAAGTGAAGCTACTAATATTGTTATTAAAAATGTAATCAATTTTTTCCTGAACCCAGGGTTCAAGCCCGAGCCAATGTATACCTGCTCCTCGAGCCTATTTGGTTGACAAAAGGTAAGCTCGAGATAGAGATTTCATCGGCATTCCTCATTTGAGACATCAGATAGAGACTTTATCGGCATTCCCTGCACATGCATTTCCAACTAAATCTGTCATCGGGTCATTTCGCTAGACAAGTTAAAGCTAGTCAAAACTTTTATTATAGGGATAATTTGCCCGCTAAGCTGCGTCTCCTTGATTATACGGAGTTGCACAACATTCACGGCACTACCTAGATTAACAAGCGCGTGTTTAATGTTAAATTGAAATATTTGGATAGAAATTACCAAAGCATTGACGTATAGGTTCTCAATGTTTTCTCGTTCCACTTTGCTAAAGACGATAGGGCCTTCAGTTTCATTTGTCATTATTTTTTAAAACGGAGGTGATCCCTAGCGCAGTTGCGTCTGAGACACTGCCTTTACCACTATTCCTTCTGTGATCATATTGACCGCTCCCTGCTGAGCTAGGCATTTTCTCAAAGTCCCAGTCCATTTTTTCTTGGCGTACTTAGATCAGCTGCTGAAAAATTCCTTCAAATGTCCCCTTCTTAGTAGGTATGCTACCTCATACCTTAAGTGTTTGTATTCTTCTATTGAATGGCCCAGGATCCCGTGAAATTCACACCAAAGCTCTATGTGTGTTCCCCGTTTATTTGGGTTAGACTGGACTGCCACCTGGAATCAAACCTCTTTCATATTTTTCATAGCCATGTCAAGATCCATGACCTCCATATTAAAGTTGTAGGAGGCCACGCTCGGTGGTCCTGAGTCATTTGGGGACTTCTTATGTGGCACTTTCATTTCTCTTCTGGGCTGACCTTGATCATGCCTTGGTTCATTTGATCGATCTTCATGTCTAGGTGACAATCGAGTTGAATAAGGTTTGTACCATTCTCTCAAGTCTCTTTGGCTATATGAGGGGGCTACAAGATCTCCCTTATTGTCACCCTCCGACCCCGACCCTGTGATCAACCTGTATCCTCATCTTGGCAGTGTACATGTTATTTACTTCATTCCAAGACTTGGCGGGAAACTCCTTCAAGCTTTCTTTCAATTTTCTCAACACGTCCGAGCTATTAACGTTCAGGTCGTCAATGAATGTTGTGGCATCCCAGTTTTTATTGATCGCAGACAACAGATGTCTCTCCTGTTGAAAGTGCACCCTAAAATTGAGGAGTAACTCATTCTTTCTTTGCTTTACGATGAAAATATCCTCTTTGTGGGTTTAGACCCTTCGAGCCCCAGCATGGGCTTTAACAAGTGCATCTACAAGAGCAGCAAAAGAATCAATATAGTTTTTAGGTAAAATTCAATTTGGTGTTGTTGTAGGTCATACCCGATGATTGAAGCCTCAAAAGTTACGATGTGTTCATCCGGATCTGTTGCGATGTCATACTTAGGTATATCGGGTATTCTGAACTTCTTTGGAATGGGCTCCGGAGCCATTTCTTTCTTGCAAGGTATTTTTTTGTATTTCCTGCCCCGACCCCTTGTAGCACAGGAGGCCCCATGGTATCTGACTCATCCTTTTATGGAGGTCTTTTTTTAGTACGGCGAATCTTACCAGATTCGCTTCTAGTGTCACAAGTTCCATCCTCTCTACATTTGTTGTGAATACGTTGGGGGCTCCCGCGACTTCTGCGCCTTCTACCGGGCAGCAATCCGCTACTGCCCCAGATAAAGAACTTAGGAATTTCTCCATGTGCTCTATTATAGCGATGTCTGATGCCAGGACCGTGGCTAATACATCTTCCGAGTGGCTGCCCTCTTCTTTGAACATCCCCTCTACTCTGGAGTGCGATTCTCTTTTCCTCTTCTTGGGGTATCGCTATTTGGGTAGCGTCTCACAACTCTCTGTTGAATGACTTTGAGTGTCTTTTTTGTCTATAGAGTTTCTTGCTTTCGAAGCTATTGTTTCTCCTATTTTATCTGAGACATTTTAGACTGTTGTTCTAGGTCCCGATGCTCGATAAACACTTGTTCTTATCTAAGCTCATGCGAGTTGTGAGCAACGTTGTTTAGTCCTGACATGCTTCTTTTTTATCTTTTTAAGTGTGATGTGTTTGCTTAGGGTTTCAAGAAGATCGACTACAGATCTAGACAACTCCACAACTGTCTATTCTCACAGATGGCGCCAAACTATTTTCCGGTGAAATATTTTTTTTCCAGAGATTTGTATTCAAGGGTTTAAAGACAAGTAGGTTGTATCCGATCCGAAGACCCTCTTGATTGAGTTCGGATTGATAGCTAAGTGAGATTAAAAACACAAGTAAAAATATGATAATAAGCAAATAAAGAAAAATGATGGGTTAGATCTGAAAATAAGTTATGGATCAAACAAGAGTCAAAGCTGAGATATAGGTTACAAGTGTGAGCTTAGAGAGAATACAACGTGTCTCCCTTCTCTTCTAAGTATTGCATATATAAGACAAAACTTAGACTATTTTAATCCTAAATAGTTGTGGCGACATGAGCATACTAACGTAACTGCACCCACGCGCGCCGCGTCACTCTGATCTAGGTAGACTAATGTGACGGGAGTTGTTGAGAGTGAATGACAGCTGCAGAGATCCTTTGGGGACGCTGGGGTTTTCGAGAATCATAAAATTTCTTGTATACGCTTGATGCCTCTGAATGCATTTCTACCTAATACAAAATCATTTTGGATAAATTGATGTAGGACTTTTTGAGCGAAAAATAGATTTAAACCAATTGAAGAAATTAGAAAAAAAACTGTTGTTTGCATATAAGCTATTCTCACTTAATCAATGATTAATTAATATATAATTTACCTTATTAGGTTATTTAATGATAATAAGTTGATATGATTTAATTTTAATTTAAATACGGAAAGCAAGTAATTTTTTACGGTTTATACCTTATCTTCCAGTAATCGACCTAATAGTTCCCTCTAAAAGGGAAACAAACAAAGGGTGTGCCCCATCCCTCCACGCTACACCCAACGACGGAAAAGAAAAAGAAAATGTAAGAAAGAGCAAAACATGAAACAAAGTCATTGTTAGTCAGGTATCTATTATTGGTTGGTATAGATGACTTGGTGACTCTTTGGAAAAGCTTTCACATTTTGTCCATCGTTCATATTTGCCAACTGTTAACTAATGGTTAATTGATTGATTGATGCTTTAAAACTATCTTTTTCTCTGAATTCGTTTATCTTATTAGTATTAAATTTCAGACTAATTAAAGGAAAAATTGTACACATCGATTGTTCTAATACAACTATTTGTAGTTGGTTTCTGATATTGGAACCAACTCTGAGACACAACATAGGCTTTGATGTGCCATTTGCAAGAAATTAACTTTTATTGACATGATCGATAACGAAAGTTTATTCCCTATTAAGCAGTGTTCAGAAAGTTTACCCTAACGCCGCGGTCCTTAGGACACAGCGTCGCCCTTTCTTGATTGTTAGCTAAGAGCTTAAATGTTTGGATTAATTTTGAATTCTATGACACATTAAAGTCCCTTCAGGAACATCTGCTAAAATCAAAACGATATAGAAAAATTAACATCAATCATCTATAAGGATGTCACGTGCAAATAAAAAAATGATCAATCTTTTTCATCACATATTAAGAAAATATTTTAGAAAAGCCCTTCCACATGGGTACAAAATCATATACATTGATTGTATCTAGCAAGGAAACTTCATCAAGTATTTTGTTCCTCACTCTAGAATTATTTACTTTTAAATTATATTCCCACGCAAGGAAACTAGCTAAGATAAGTCCTATTGTAAGTATAACATGTACGTATGTTTAATTAATCCATGTGATAATTATCTAATTATTTTAATAGTTGAAGGGTAGCTTTGCCTTTCATTTTCATGTCATTAAGATCCTTAACGTCTTATTAATTAGATAAAAAAATAGCTAGATTTACCAATTTCAAAGTGTTTACTAATTCTCAAATAAGAGAAACAACCCCACCATAAAAGGTTGAGTTTATGCATTTCGAACTTGTCATCGGGTTCATAATCGTCATAGTTACTGAGCTCACAATCAAATATTTACATATTTAATGAGTTTCTTAATAAAAATATAGGATCCAAACAAATATTACTCCCGAAATTTCTCCGAACCCGTAACTAATAGTGTCATTCACCTCTGCCCACCATGCACCCACAAAAAACCCCAATGGTACCCCATCCCTAGAATATTATTAAAAAGAAAATTGAGTTGTCTTAGTGGAAGGTCCAAAAACTCTATATATAATAAGCATAGGATGAAAGGGCTTCTTGTCAAAACCAAATATTGTTTCACTAATGGCCACTCCAAGTTGTTCTTCCTCTTACTTTTTACTTTTCTCTTCTTCTTTTCTTCTCATTTTGCTTTCATTCTCTTTGGAGAAAAGCCATGCTTTGGAAGGAAGAAAAGCCATGGAATCCCATTTCCATACACTCGAGCTCAGCTCTCTGCTTCCTTCATCTTCTTGCAACCCTACTACCAAAGGTAATTAACTAACTCTCCTTTTATCCTCATAATAGTATTTACTTTTTGCACACTAACTCAAATGGCAGCACGTAGAGAAGGGCCGCACTGCACTCCAACTCATTTTATATTATGTAGATTCATAAATTCACATAGATTTATGTGTTTGTCTGTGCAAGTGTGAATAAGCATAAATGTCCACATATGTTTGTGTATTAATGTCGTCACCATTTTCATTTTAAGTCTTCATCCTTGACTTTTCTTTGGTGTGCCTAAGGTTGGATGAGGAAAGAAGGCGAGAGGAGTTTCTTTTTTTTTGTCTATTGCAAAAAAGACATCTTTCTTTATTTAAATCTTTTTAATTTAAAATTTTCATTTAATCAATAATTGAAATATTACTAGAATGACAAGTTTAAAGGTTACTTTTTTGTATATATAAAAAATATTAAAGTTTTGTGTCCGGACAAATTGAAATGAATGAAATATTATTTTACATCAACATGCTTTATTTTATTTTTTCCTTTTGTTCGTCTGTTACGTTGTTTGGGGTGGGCTTGTGGTGAGAAAAAGAGGTCAACCAATAGATAATATCTGCTTTTCGAAAAGTTGTGGGGTTGAAAGAAAAGCAATAATCCACATGATTGATTACAGCTACTACATTTTCCCTTTGTTTTCACTATTTATACAGAAGAATTTGAAAGAAAAAAAATGTACCTAAGAAGTTAGCCCAAAGTTATGCCAATACAGACATTCTAAAAAATAAAAAAGAATTACTCCACAAAGTTACCTATAAATTTACAATACTATTCAAAAAGTTACAAAATGATTGACTGATGCCACTTTAGCTTCAGTATTGTTGGGCTTTTTCAAAGTTCTGTGAAAAGCATTTTTGGTCTTTAATTGGAATGTTTGGTTGACAAATTTAAAATGTTTTTGGGTTCCAAAAACACTTTTAAAAAAAGTTTAAAATTTGAGTTTTTTGAGTAGAGGTAATTTTGACTTATAACTTTTTTGTTTTTTATACAAAAGTATTTTTTTTATTGACAACCAAACACTTAACCATTTTTTGATAAAAAATTCTACTTCTAAAAGCTATTTTTAATAAGGTGTACTAAACGAGCCCTAAACTTGCTACCTGCAATTCATCACGTTAGTTTGCAATTGTTGATGTTTTCATATTCACGATTTGTTGTTTTATTTCTTGTCTCACTTTCATATATATTTTGAGCTCCACCGTGTCATGCAAGTTTCTGAAAAGTTAAAAAAAATGAGAATAGAAATTACTCACTAATAGTGAAGATTAAAATAAACTGAAGAAGAAGAAGAAGGCGACAATTTGGTGAAGATTTATCCAAAATACAATCTAACGACCAGTAAAAATGTAATCAATATTGTAAGATGATATTAATTTTTCTTGGGGAGTTTTCTCATTAATATCAAAATATATAGAGTATAATATTCATACCTTATACAATAGCAATCCTAAGCCTATACAAAAGAGGAATCCTAGTCTTACCATAATTATATTTACACAATATATGGAAATATTCTAATTATGGGTAGGGATACAATTGTTTCTATAATATACATGTTTACACACCCCTTCAGTCGGAGCAGGAGGAGGCCGGACGCTGAAACTGGATTTGAAGTTAAGAAATAACTGTCTAGAAAGTCCTTTGGTAAATATATTTGCATACTGATAGGATGATGGAACATGTAACTGCAAGGATCCTATACATAGTAGGATCAGAGACTGGAGCACCATCCATGGCACTGAGCTTAGATTTAGAATCAACTGGAGTAGGCACCTCTTTGCATTTCACCATCTTAGCCCTGTACACAACCTCTTCTGCATACTTACGCTGACACAAGAACATATGATTGTCAGACCTGGTCACTGATATCCCCAAAAAGTAACTCAGCTTCCCTAAATCAGTTATTGCAAATTCAGACTTAAGCAAGGCAATAATCTCATTTTTCAATCCGTCGGATGAGGCAGTAAGAACAATATCATCCACGTAAAGTAATAGGTAAGCAGTGCTATTACCTCGATGAAAAATGAAGAGTGATGTACCACTCTTGGTGCATACAAACCCAATCTGCAAGATATACCTCACAAAGCGATCATACCACGCACCGTGGGCCTGTTTCAGGCCATAGAGTGACTTACGGAGACGACACACATAGTGAGGGACAACATGATGGACAAACCCAGGCGGCTGATGCATGTAGATTGTTTCTTTCAGGTCCCCATGTAAAAATACATTTTTCACATCAAGTTGATGACGGCTTGTTTGCCCACGCTATGCTCGTAATGCGTGAATGGTAGCCGGTTTAACAACTGGGTTGAATGTCTCACCACAATCGATGCCCTTTTGCTGGTTTGTGTCATTAGCCACAAGTCGTGCTAATGAGTTTTGGCGCCGCGGCGCTGACGCTGAAGAGGAACTGCTATGCTCTAGTTGACTGAGGATGATGGGAGAGATGACATACTCGTCAAGAAAAGAGTAATCCGGTTTTTGGAACTGTCTAAGATTCGAAAATGGGAATGTAGTCTCGTCGAATATGACGTGACGAGAGATGTGGATTTGACGAGTGGACAAGTCATAACATAGATAGCCCCTATGGTTCGGCGGGAAGCCTAGGTAGACACATGGAGTGGACCGGGGGGACTAGTTTGTAAGGGACAGTAGAGGCAAGATTAAGATAGCATAGACAACCGAATATTCGGAGATGATCATAAGAGGGGACTCTATGATAGAGAATTTCGGTAGGGGTCATATTGTGAAGGTGCTTCCGATACCACGTAGAAGATGATATTAATCTCTCTAGCCTTTCTCATTAATATCAAAGTATATATAGAGTACAATATTCATCCCTTATACAATAGGAATCATAAGCCTATACAAAAAAGGAATCATAGTCTTACCATAATTATATTTACACAATATATGAAAATATTCTAATTATGGGTAGAGATACAATTGTTTCTATAATATACATGTTTACAAATATCTTAATGAGTTTTGTTGCAATCAATCAAAGTATTTAAGCCAACGTTTTCAATAAGAAAATAGGAATGTGGAGTGATTAGGTTAGTCAGCAGGGGGTCTCAATCAACCTCCTGCGCCTTATGGTGATTCTGCGTTCTTTCCTATTTTTCAATCAGACGAGGGCGAGGAGCAGCCTGCGGGTACTTCAGAAATAGAGAAGGCTAAGGCAAAACGGGAATTATTAAATCGATTTCTGAAGCCTCATCCCCGAAATATAACATTTGAGAACGCGTTAATACAACAAGATCATATAATGAAAAAAATGACGAATATTATAAAGGATCAAGGGATCCACCTGGAGGATCCACCCGACATAAAATATGCTTTCATGTGAATTATTACAAGTTTTTAAGCTAACTGTTTTACTTATAAATTGAGATTCTTTATTTGGAAAGGCTGAAAAACTATTAATTTGAATTAATAAGTCCCCATTAGCAACATTTTTGACTTATTTTCTTAATCATTTATCCTTCCCACTCTATTTTTACGAAAAATTAAAGTTTTCATAATTAGTCGTAATTAGTCGCATTACTCGTACATATTTTGATCATTCTTCTACCCTATATCCCAAGAATTAGGAAATTTTGTGCTTTTAGTCCATGACATATTTACAAATTATAGTTTTGATCATTATAATATCTGGTTAACCATATTTAACCTTTCTTTAATTGAAATGTGAACTTTTAGTCCTTCCTTCTTCATATGCATCTTCACAAATTTAATGTAACCAACTAATAACTATTGAACTATTTAATTATATATGTGTTATGTTATGTAACTCTATGTTTGAGGATAATATAGTTCTAAAATAATCTATTTATAACACGTTTTTGTATATAACGGGAAAGATAGCACACAGTTTTTGGCTTCCATAACTTGAAGCTTAATATACTTAGCTGAATATTATAAGGATCAAAATTAAAATTATTAGTAGCAATTATATATACTCTGCATGTGTCATTTATTCAAAACTTGAGAAGTTGATTGATCTCCATAAATGCCTAATAAATTATACGGAGACTAGACTGATTATAGTAACATATTCCAGTCATTTATTCTATAAATTTTCTTTTCCCTGGGCTTGTTTCGATGGTAGACAAGATAGAAAAAAAGAAAATAATTTATTTACTTTTTCTCTTCATATTATCTACTACTATTAATATTTCCCCCATAAACACAAATCATCTATTTTGGTCTATAGTTCTCAAAATAACCAAACATGAAGGATGAGTAAGGGACAGCTGTATGGAAAAATCAAGTTTACTTTTAAGCAAATGACGAGAGCTAAAAATCATTGTTTTGTCTTTATTTACTAAAAAATGATTACTTCAAAATAATTTTGATTAATGACTGTCTAATTAAAAACTTTTTAGGGGAAATTATTGCACATGTTCCCTGACTTTTATTTGACCCCCTTTTAGATTTTAATTTGATCTAAAAAAAGGACTTCATGTTGGTCTTGATATAGATGATATTTAACGATTATTTGCTATCTCTCTCAGATTTTAAAGAATGATCATCAACTAGTAGTAACTCACATATATTTGTGGTGTAAACTTGATTTGATATGCACAACAATTCCAACTTAAAATTTGATACTCATACTTGTCCTTTAGTTCTTATTGAAAATTATTTTTGAACATTTCCTCTACACACAAAAAAATAATATTCCAATCGTTTTATTTTATGTGACATTATATAACTATTTAAACATGAGTTATAGCATCAGATGATATTTTTATAAATATAAAAGCATGTCATACGGGGTTGAGTGAAAAGTTTAAAATTTAAAAATATAAACAATTTTCTTAAAAACAGATTATAGAAAAAGAATGACGTAAAATGGAATAAAATGAGTATTATTATATAAATGATTCAGATATAGTAATAGAACTAATGGGCGATGCTTTGTTAGAATTTTGAATCCTTTATTATATGTTTGCTTATGTTGAAACATTTTTCTTTATTCATCGGCAATGAATTTCGATGTATTGGATGTGTCTGTATTTACATAAGCTTTCATTTTCGTACTAATCTTAATAATTGGTTTACTTTATTTATGATATATTTTGATTCAAAATTTTAATATATTTTAAAAAAAAATTATTAGGTAAAAGAGGAGGGACATCAATGGAGATCGTCAACAGGCATGGCCCATGTTCTAAACTAAACCAAAATGGAGCAAAAGCCCAAAGCATGACAGAAATCTTGGCCCACGATCAGGCCCGAGTGGACTCAATCCAAGCCCGTATCACAGCCCAATCTTATGACCTCTTCAGAAAGAAAGACAAAACTTCCAACAAAGATAAAAGAGTAAAGGACTCAAAAGCTTATCTTCCGGCCCAACCCGGAAATGCTCTTGGAACCGGAAATTACATTATCACCCTTGGAATTGGTACCCCAAAAAAAGACCTTTCCCTCATTTTTGACACTGGTAGTGACGTTACATGGACTCAATGTCAACCATGTGTAAAATCTTGTTACCCTCAACAACAATCAATTTTCGATCCCTCATTATCTTCAACATACTCCAACATTTCATGTAGCTCCACTGCTTGTTCGGGTCTTAAATCCGCATCCGGAAACACCCCGAGTTGTGCTTCCTCTACTTGCATTTACGGTATCCAGTATGGTGACGCGTCGTACTCAATTGGATTTTTTGCTAAAGACAAGTTAACTTTAACATCAAATGACGTGTTTGATGGATTTATGTTCGGTTGTGGACAAAACAATAAAGGACTATTCGGTAAAACCGCAGGATTAATCGGGTTAGGTCGTGATCCGCTATCCATCGTGTCCCAAACGGCAGCGAAATTCGGGAAATATTTCTCTTATTGCCTGCCCACTAAAGGAGGGTCAAATGGTCATTTAACCTTCGGTAACAACAAGGGGGTACAATCGTCCATCCAATTCACACAATTTGCTGCATCACAAGGAACATCCTTTTACTTCATTGATGTGTTAGGTATTACAGTTGGTGGAAAAGCGTTATCCATAAGTCCAATGGTGTTTAAGAATGCTGGAACAATCATAGATTCTGGTACAGTAATTACCAGATTACCCTTAACAGCATACGACAATTTACGGTCAACTTTCCGACAATTCATGACTAAGTATCCCAGGGCACCTGACCTATCTTTGCTTGACACGTGTTACAATTTAAGCAACTACACTTCCATTAGTATTCCAAAGATTAGCTTCAACTTCAATGGTAATGCAAATGTGAACTTGGACCCAAATGGTATTTTTATATCAAATGGTGCCTCTCAGGTTTGCTTGGCTTTTGCTGGAAATGGAGATGATGATAGTATTGGGATTTTTGGGAATGTACAGCAACAGACATTGGAGATTGTATATGATGTTGCTGGTGAGAAATTAGGATTTGGTTATGGTGGATGTTCTTAAAGCTTTTGTTCAATTTTAGTAATTAAATCTTAATACTGGAAAATGTATATCGATTTATAGTTTATGAAAAAATAATCTTGGCTAAATAGTTGCAAGCTAGTGGTAATTGTTTAGTACTAATATCCTTTATTTGCTATTGCTACAACATCAGTACTGTACCTGTTTTTCTTTCTTTTTTAATCCCAATTTAGTTGTCGGGTCCAGGAGGCATTGTTGTTAGAACTTAGAAATCTAAAATGCAACCCTTGCCAGATGGCCAGAAGTTGGTGTGATGAAGCGCGGGCCACGAAGACGATCCTGCATAAACCTTTCTTGGGTCTGTCACACGCGTAGACATCAGTGTGGTTAATCGGTTGACGTGGTTTGCAGGCTATCGCGTCAGTCCGGGGTTTACTTCGAGTAGCGGCTGCGGGTTCTCTAGTAAAAAAAAAAGAAATCTAAAATGCATGTGTATATAACAAAATATACACGTATGAACACAGCAAAATATAAGTGTTACATTAGTCATGGATGATAAATTGCAAAATATCTAAACCGAAAATACAGGAACTAACTTCACTTCCAAGAATTGAAGAATCAAAAGCACGCCAAAATTTTCTTCTCAAGAGCTTAGATAATAGAAAATTAGAAGATATGTTCCGAAGTAATATCACAATGAATATCAAAAACTAACTTCACTTTGTTGCGATATATGTGTGGTTAGTTTGTTATGAGTTCATTAGATATTATTTTTTATTAGAGATATTTTGATTAGATATCATTAGATATTTTTGGGAAGTTAATTAGATATTTTCTATTGGTGGTAGTGTGTCATTGTAGATAAGAAAATTTATTACACAAAAATACAGATCGAGAAGCTCACGTTTGAGCCCAAAACTCTCTCTTCCTCTCTCACGATTATCTCTTATTCTCTATCTCCGCTCGCTGATTTCTCTGTTTCTCCTTTCCATATCCAGGAAATTAACTTGGTATCAGAGCCGCGAGATTGGGACGATTAGCTCGTAGATTTCCGCAAGTAAAGAGTTGAAAGATTGAAATCGAGATCGAGAAGAGGAGCAGAATAGAGAATTGAAGAAATTGACGGATTGAAAGAACCGAGATCGAAGGATCCAAAGGAGTCGTTCTCACATGCAGTAAAGGAATCAAAATCAGTGAAGGAGTAACTGATTCAAGAGATCGAGGTCGAAGGATCGAAAGAGTCGAAATCGAATCTCAGTTGCGAATCGGTTCCAGTTCGCGTAATCTAATTTATTCAAATTCACTAAAAATGACTACAATTGGAGAAAATTTGAGAAACGAGACATCGTTTCCTGCGGATACACTCCATCTTTGGCTATCGTTGCGAACGCCGAGGATGTGTGTGCTTCTGAGGGATCATTTTCGTATTGGTTATGTGTTGGTGAATCAATTTTGTGGTGTTGAGTTGGTTCTGTATTGTTAAAATTGAATTTGTGTTGACAAATTGGAGAAAAGTGTCGTTCGTCGGTATTGTGTTAGTCAGTTACTGAAAATGTTTTGTCTGTTGTTGGTTTCTATTCTGTGTTGTGTTGCCGCTGTGGTGGATGTTGCTAGTGTCGCATTTTT
This sequence comes from Przewalskia tangutica, assembly GCA_029844215.1. Taxonomy (NCBI): domain Eukaryota; kingdom Viridiplantae; phylum Streptophyta; class Magnoliopsida; order Solanales; family Solanaceae; genus Przewalskia; species Przewalskia tangutica. The sequence goes on along the minus strand of CM056725.1, from coordinate 102,646,569 downwards.
TTTTGTTTAGTTCTATACAAAAAACTTTGGGAAGAAGGAAAACTTGTGAGTATTTCTCAAGGAATATGAAGTAAAGTTTAGGAATCACAAGTCGGTGGTCCATTCATTGTTACGAGGGATGTTAATGAAAATATGTGGGTTGAGAAGACCATAGAGTAGGAAATTACTATCGATTGAAGGATCGAGGAGTTCTTAGCGAAAAATAGACTGAGAACTGAGGGATGCTTTGTCGGAGACAATATGGATTGAGTCGAAGCCCGATTTAAAGAGTTATCCACAGGTCGATCAAGTGTTAGATTGCCTGTTTTTATATGTGTAGCTCAGGATAGGAGAATCAAAGGTTTTCTGGCCGGAATTGGACTAGAAATTGAGGGAGACTCCGCTGCATATCCGAGCTTATTATAATAGCTTGCGTGATGAGAATCGAGGGATTCTCTAGTCCGAATGAGATTAGAGAACGAGGGGTTCTTGCCGAGCTTGCGTGATGAGAATCGAGGAATTCTCTAGTCCGAATGAGACTAGAGAACGAGGGGTTCTTGCCGTCATTTTACATAAGGAGAATCGAAAGATTCTCTAGTTCGAGTGAGACTAGAGAACGAGGGGTTCTTCATTGTTGTTGTGGGAGTTGAAGCTCATGATGTTGGATGATAATGCTGCAGTTGCTGGAAAATGTTTATGCTGCAGTTGCTGGAATTTTGCTCGAACATTGCTCACTGGTGATGTTACTGGGTGTGCAGTTGGTGTAGGGGTTGGCGAGTGCATTATTCGAATATCCGCTACTGAGGACGGTCCAAACAAAATTATATTAACATACTGTTGATGCTTTTGCGACTGAGACAAGTGTCACGACCCGACCCCGGATCCGTGACCGGTGCCTTAACCCGGGCACCCTTGTGACACAACATCAGAGAAAACCAGCGGAATATAAACTCACAATAAACAACCATAATGATATAAATAGTCTATCCCAAAATGGCTACCCCAAAAGTACATAAAACCCAACAGTTACACCCTTAAACAAACCAAGTTATGACAAGACTACAGGCCTCTAAGAAGGAGTAACACTATGACGGGACAGGGCCCCGTCATGCCCCTGAATGTACAAAACATCAACAACATCAGGGAGAACCATACCAAAAGTCGAGCCTCCGAAGAAATTGAGCTCCTGACACCTGAGTAAAAGACCCTAGGAATGAGGATCTACCACCGCTTCCACTGCGGCGTGACGCCTCGGCCAGGAAGTCGATCTAACGTACCAAGTATGTAAAACTGGAAAATACTGTAGTAATATCATAAGTCAAAAAAAATAAGCTGGAGTCATAGATAAAAATCAATTTCCTTGCACTGTGCCTTACTAACAATGAGAGTAACAAGTATAAATCTTATAGCATAAAAATAGGAGGCTCACGATCAAAACAAGGTACCTCGCCCGTAGTATCATTAAGCAATCCTACTCCTGGAACTATTTCACCCGCATGGGTCCTGTGGACCCGCATGAGGTCATCCGCCTAGTCATGGGACTATTTCACCCGCATGAGACTATTTCACCCGCATGGATCCTGTGGACCCGCATGAGTACCATCGCCGTACTCGCATGAGACTATTTCACCCGCATGGATCCTGTGGTCCGGATCCGCATGAGTGCAAGCGCCGCACTCGCATCATGGGTAGCAAATCCATGACATAAATAATAACCCGGGGTTTACCCCGTAATAATATAAATATATAACATAGCTCATCCGGCTATCATACATAACATAAGCACTACCGGCCTATCATATCATACACAAGCACTACCGGCCTATCATATCATACATAAGCACTACCGGCCTATCATATCACAACATAAGCACTACCGGCCTATCATAACATAAGCACTACCGGCTTATCATAACATAAGCAAGTTAAGAAATCCCCTAACTTCTTATTAACATTATTAATATATACTCTCATTTTAGTATCCTAAGGCACTAACATGTCTTTTAATAGAAAATCCGGGAATTCAACTCAAGTACCATGTACTTCTAACTTTTTAAGAAATAACTCTTTTTATACAAAAATTCCAAGATACTAATCACCATAGTATCAAGTTACGATTTCTTTTCAAGACAAGTCACATTTCCTTTTAGAAATATAATAGGCTTCTAAATCAAGTGACTTCATTTCCTTTAAAACCTTAGGCAACCAATGCCTAAAAATCAATTCACCTTTCTTAGTTTCAAATCCTTTACTCGTACTTGTTTTAATTAGAGTAAACCTTTCTTTGTGAACCTTTCAAGAAAACTAATATAACCAACTTCCCATAAAATTGTTATATTAGCGTTATCCCTTTGTCAAATACATTTTCCCTAAATCCAAGGGACTTATACTTTTGAAATGAAGCAAGTATCATATACTTTAAAACAAGTGAAAGATATCAAATCAGACGTCTACCGCATCACATAGGTACAACTACTCATGCTCAAGAGATAGGAAAGTTCCACATACCTCTTCGGTTAATCCACTTGCTAAGTCCGAAATACCGCACGTAATATGTCAACCTATAATGACCATAATACGTTTATTAACCCCTAATTTCAATGTAGAAATATTCCAAGTTCAAGTTACTAATTCCTAAGGAAATTTGGGCAGCATTTCCTTTGTTTCTACATACTTTGCCACCTTTTTCAAGGCCGAATTCAATATCCAAACGCCACATTTAAGGCCCAACAATCCCACATTCCAAAGGGGATTACACAACCAAACTTAGGTGTGTAAAATTCTGTCCCAATAGGTAAAACAATACACTTAACAATTCTTAAAGTAGTTTGTAGGCTACAACATGCTCATAATATCTCTTTAACCAATCTTTCATATCCAAACCATTTTTCTTACATGCAATGATTCTAAGAGCATTATTTACTACTACAAATTCCTTATTCTTCACATGCAACACCAATAACTAGCTACAAGAGAAGAAATGTTACCTTTGGAGCTTTAGCCAAAACTATTCCAACAATTTTGCTAGCCTCCTTTTCAAGAATACCACCACAATAACCTCCACAAGCTTGCAAATAACTTTCCTTCTTAACACCCTTTTCAGATTTTACTTAAGCTTGGAGTTTCTCTTGATTTTCTAGAGAGAAGGGAGAGCTTTTTAGCTTAGAGAGAGAGAGAGAGATGAAAGATGACCAAGTCTTCAAGACTTGGTCAATATAAGGCATGCAACATTTCAGATGGGGGGCACTGTCACCCACCCATGACCTCTTTTAAAACAAAACAAAGGCAGAAATTTCCACTAACTCTCGCAGATCCGCCTCGGCGCGCGGCCTGCGATCGGCGCGCGGTGCTGAAACTCTGCGCGCTTCTTAGGACTTTCCGGCCATGCGCTGAAACCAGCGACCACCGGATCTTGGCCGCGCCTACAATCACCGCGCCGCGCGCGCGCTCGCTCCAGCGCCGCTGAGAGCCCGATCATGGTCGGACGAACCACGGGTATAACATTCTCCCCCCCCTAGAAACATTCGTCCCGAATGTTCCTTCTAGGCTTACTCGAATCCCAAATCGACGTAGACGCCTTAACTACTCTTTTGCAAATAAAGACGCTCACGGCCACAACAATACTTAAGCACAATTGCTAAATCAAAACTAACAAGCGGAAAGTGGGTTACCCGAGGTGTAGAGAATAAGTGAGGATATTTCTTCATCATGTCCTCCTCCGCTTCCCACGCCATCTATTCCTGCTCGTTCGCCATAAGACCTTGACGGAAGCCACATCCTTTGTCCGAAGTCGTCTAACCTGACGATCGAGTATCGCTATGGGACTCTCCTCATACGATAACTCCTCTGTCATCTGGACATCATGAATCGGGTGCACTCTAGATGGGTCTCCAATACATTTCCGCAACATAGACACATGGAAAACTGGATGTACCGCCACCAAATCGGACGGCAGATCTAACTCATAGGCAACCTTGCCTACCCTACGGATAATCTGATAAGGCCCAATGTACCTTGGGCTAAGTTTCCCCTTCTTCCCAAATCTCATCACACCCTTCATGGGTGATACCTTCAGGAAGACCCAATCATCTATCTCAAACTCCAAGTGTCGACGCCGATGATCTGCATACGACTTCTGTCTACTCTGAGCTGACAATAACCGCTCCTGGATAAGCTTCACCTTATCCACCGCCTGTTGTACCAAGTCTGGCCCGACTAGCTGAACTTCTCCCACCTCAAACCAACCTATCGGTGACCTACACTTCCTCCCATATAAGGCCTCATAAGGCGCCATCTGGATACTAGAATGGTAGCTGTTGTTATAAGCAAACTCCACAAGAGGTAAATGATCCTCCCGCCTACCTGAAATCAATAACACAAGCCCGGCATATCCTCGAGTGTGCGGATAGTGCGCCGTCTGTCCGTCGGTCACGAGGATGAAACGCCGCATCGAGACTCACCGTCCCTAATCCTTCGGAAAGACCTCCAGAAGTTAGCCGAGAACTGGGCTCCTCTATCTGATATAATCGACATCGGGACTCCGTGCAGTCTCACAATCTCTCTAATATATAATCTGGCATAGTCCTCAGCTGAGAACGTCGTTCTGACCGGAAGAAAATGGGCTGATTTCGTCAGCCTGTCGACAATCACCCAAATGGAATCATGCTTCCTCTGGGTGGTAGGTAGCCCTGTAATAAAATCCATATTTATCACCTCCCACTTCCAAGTCGGAATATCAATAGCCTGCAATAGCCCACCGGGCTTCTGGTGCTCAACCTTAACCTGCTGACAATTAGGACACTGTGCAACAAAACCTACCACGTCCCTCTTCAGGCCATCCCACCAATACACGCATCTGAGGTCATGATACATCTTAGTCGACCCCGGGTGAATAGAATAACGAGCACTGTGTGCCTTCCCCAGAATCTGCTGACGAAGTCCTGCCACATCGGGAACACACAACCGGCCCTCAAATCTTAGCACTCCATCCGGCCCTCAAATCTTAGCACCCCATCCGGCGCTACCTCAAATAGACTCTTCTCTTTCTGAAAAGCGGCATCTCGATACCGTATCAAAATCGGATCCTCATACTGTCGCCTCTTCACCTCCTCGACGATGGAAGACTCGGCAACCTCTCGAACCCGAACTCCATCACTATCGACCAACCAAACGAACCCCAGGCTCGCAATCGATGTAACTCACGGACCATGCCCTTCTTCCCCGTCGCACTTCGGCACTACCCATCGATCTGCGACTGGCGCATCTGCAACTACATCGCCTTCCCCGGTAGTATAGGATATCAATATCACAATCCTTCGAGTAACCCTAATCACCGTCTCGCCGCAAATTCGGTTGCCTCGATCAAGATATACCGAGTCTCTTGTGGTCCGCACAAATATCCACATGAAATCTATATAAGGAATTGCCTCCAAATCTTCAGGTACGATTAATCGCCGACTCTAAATCGCGAGTAGCGTAATTCCTTTCATGCTTCCCCAACCGGAAACATAAGCTCTAACCTTATCGTGTTGCGTCAAGACACAACCTAGCCCAACACCCAACGTGTTACAATAATACCCTAACCTCTAGTCTCTCGAGGGTTAGAACTGTAGTCGTGGTCAACTTTTCTTCCAATAACTGGAAGCCTTTCTTGTACTTGCGAAATATTCGGGCATCCTAAATCTCAATTATGGTTCCTGTTTTCCCTTTCTCTGTTGCAACCAAACTTGGTTACTATACCTAGATCTGATTCCTTTGCTTGCCGCATTGCTAAGACTTCCTGCCAATCACAATTTAGGGGGAGACTTCCTTGATCTCGTCAAGTAGTAATCCTATTATTCTCTCCCAGCTCGTAGAGCTTATAGTCAGGTGTTCAACCTCAATTCACGGTATTACATAATCCAATGATTTGTCAAGATTTTTTTATCATTCGAGTGTCTACTCGTCTTTCCTTTATAAGTTATTTCAAGTTGTCCTGGGGTCCCTTACCCCTCCGTATTTTCTTACTATCTTTTTTTTTGTCAGTGTCGATGCTACCACCTTCCCTCGAGGTGTTCTTACTGCCCATTATTTACTAATGGTCTTACACTAGTCCGGGGTAATTGTATCTCGTGCAACTTACATAACCGTAGTCGTATTCTCTTTTATCATTCTGGTCATGACCTTATCTTATGCTTATTATTAACAAAAGTATTTCTATCTTGATCCATGATCATACAGTTTCATACATGCGTACCATCTGCATTTTTATCCTTATGACACTTCCTCGACCATTTCGTAACGTTGTTCCTAATTTCCCCAACACAATACCTTTCCCACGGTTATCTAAAACTGTAACTTATGGCATGACGATACTGAAGACCTTACCAGTCTCCCATCCTTCGTCTAACGACATGGGTACATATAACCCCATAATACGTAAGACTATCCTTTTATGTAGGGAGAGAACTTATCTCCCTTCAAAAACTTCCTCGAGTCACAACCCTAATCACAAGGTCCTCTCGTGGTCCTGTAAATATCTAGTCATTACGACCGCCTTAAAATCGTGTAGATTTTCAAAACCTACCAAAGATGCCTCACTTTCTGGCGGCGCTCAGACTATTTTATTCTTGCCTTGCACATTTCCTTGAAATTATCCGGAAGGTCGTGGCCCTGACCGCCACACCAAACCAACTCCAAGTACCTCCAAGGGCACTTAACATAAATTCCTTCAAATTCAAGTATTACTTACTTTCTGCGTCAATTTCCCTCAATGAACAAGTCACACAGACTTATTAAAAACAATGATGCCAAAGAAGGAAGGATAATTCACTGGTTACTACCACTTCTTCCTCTCCACTCGATGGCAAACTGCCACGGAACCGGTACCTAATCAATCTCTCTTCTGTAGTCCACGTTGGCATAACAAGAGGCCAACTAGCGCACTCATAATGACCTCAACGTCTGTCATGCGGCTCTGCTAGTTCGCTAGTGGTCCAACGACTGTATCGTTACCGACAATTATTATCTACCCACTCAGCTACCACCCAACACTCACGGGTGTAGTTACCTCATAAAGGTTCTCATGGATTCTGGCTCCATTTCTTTCACACCTGGTTGCTCACTTCCTTACCGGTCGTACTCTTTTCCGTACTTCCAAACTTATTCTAGCTTACGTACATAACTTCCATAATAAAGCTGGCCTTCGATCTTGAAGTTACTAAGTTAAACAATATAAGGCCATTTCCGGCGCTCATAGCCTGGTTCCGGTGGAATACGTCTGCGAACTCGTAAAATGATTAATTAGACTCGGGCTTGTACCCTCGTGACCCTGTCACGTAGCGGGACTACTATTAACTGATCCCACCCCATAAACGGGTACACTAACTTCTCATAATACCAAAGTCGTGTCGTCTTGATCACAACAACCATTACTTACCCCACACGGATCTCATCCATACTATCCTCTTAAGCATACCACGTAGCTTAATTTACAACCATAGTCTCCCATTAGGTCCCTTAATTAAACTTCTTAAGGGTCTATTACCTTCTCAGACAACTCATCATCTCCTAATTATCTCAATTTAGTACGTAAAACCTTGATGAGAGTTTATTAAACCGTTTCATACCTTCCCGGTACCTAATTAGCCCTTACCAATTCCTGGTAATCTAAAATCATTCTAGGCAGCCCATATATGATATCTTTATACATAACCGTGATAATGCGTCATTATACCAACTATACAACAATTACAACCAACCTGGATACGCAATCCACATAATCATTCCTCGGTCACTGCTGCCTTTCTCGCAGCTGCAAACAACATAACTCGTTAGGGAGAGACGACCCTAACCACACGGCTCTATCGCACGATCTCAGAGTGAGAAGAATGGAAACCAATCCTAAATATCTTGTAGCCTCCTGATTATAGATGTGGTGCACAACACACCGATAATCAAGACTCTACTAGATACGGCCTGTAGACCGCTCGAGGATTAATCGCTCGATACCACTTTTGTCACGACCCAACCCCGGATCCGTGACCGGTGCCTTAACCCGGGCACCCTTGTGACACAACATCAGAGAAAACCAGCGGAATATAAACTCACAATAAACAACCATAATGATATAAATAGTCTAGCCCAAAATGGCTACCCCAAAAGTACATAAAACCCAACAGTTACACCCTTAAACAAACCAAGTTATGACAAGACTACAGCCTACAGAAGGAGTAACACTATGACGGGAGGCCGCCATGCCCTGAATGTACAAAACATCAACAACACCGGAGAACCATACCAAAAGTCGAGCCTCCAAGAAATGGAGCTCACGACACTGAGTAAAAGCACAGGAATGAGGATCTACCACCTTTCCATTACTGCGGCATTTAACGCAGCCCAGGAAGGAGGTCGACACAACGTACCAAGTATGTAAAACTGGAAAATACTGTAGTAATATCATAAGTCAAAAAAATAAGCTGGAGTCATAGATAAAAATCAATTTCTCAGACCGTGCCTTACTAACAATGAGAGTAACAAGTATAAATCTTATAGCATAAAAATAGGAGGCTCACGATCAAAGCGGTACCTCGCGTAGTATCATTAAGCAATCCTACTCGGGACTATTTCACCCGCACGTGGGTCTGTGGACCGCGTGAGGTCATCCGCATCGCCACGGGACTATTTCACCCGCGTGAGACTATTTCACCCGCACGGATCCCGTGGACCCGCACGAGTACCATCGCCGTACTCGCGTGGGACTATTTCACCCGCATGGATCCCGTGGTCCGACCGCATGAGTGCTGCGCCGCACTCGCATCATGGGTAGCAAATCCATGGCATAAATAATAACCCGGGGTTTACCCCGTAATAATATAAATATATAGCATAGCTCATCCGGCTATCATACATAACATAAGCACTACCGGCCTATCATATCATACACAAGCACTACCGGCCTATCATATCATATATAAGCACTACCGGCCTATCATATCACAACATAAGCACTACCGGCCTATCATAACATAAGCACTACCGGCTTATCATAACATAAGCAAGTTAAGAAATCCCCTAACTTCTTATTAACATTATTAATATATACTCTCATTTTAGTATCCTAAGGCACTAACATGTCTTTTAATAGAAAATCCGGGAATTCAACCCAAGTACCATGTACTTCTAACTTTTTAAGAAATAGCTCTTTTTATACAAAAATTCCAAGATACTAATCACCATAGTATCAAGTTACGATTTCTTTTCAAGACAAGTCACATTTCCTTTTAGAAATATAATAGGCTTCTAAATCAAGTGACTTCATTTCCTTTAAAACCTTAGGCAACCAATGCCTAAAAATCAATTCACCTTTCTTAGTTTCAAATCATTTACCCGTACTTGTTTTAATTAGAGTAAACCTTTCTTTGTGAACCTTTCAAGAAAACTAATATAACCAACTTCCCATAAAGTCGTTATATTAGCGTTATCCCTTTGTCAAATACATTTTCCCTAAATCCAAGGGACTTATACTTTTGAAATGAAACAAGTATCATATACTTTAAAACAAGTGAAAGATATCAAATCTTGACGTCACCGCACTACATAGGTACAACTACTCATGCTCAAGAGATAGGAAAGTTCCACATACCTCTTCGGTTAATCCACTTGCTAAGTCTGAAATACCGCACGTAATATGTCAACCTATAATGACCATAATACGTTTATTAACCCCTAATTTCAATGTAGAAATATTCCAAGTTCAAGTTACTAATTCCTAAGGAAATTTGGGCAGCATTTCCTTTGTTTCTACATACTTTGCCACCTTTTTCAAGGCCGAATTCAATATCCAAACGCCATATTTAAGGCCCAACAATCCCACATTCCAAAGGGGATTACACAACCAAACTTAGGTGTGTAAAATTCTGCCCCAATAGGTAAAACAATACACTTAACAATTCTTAAAGTAGTTTGTAGGCTACAACATGCTCATAATATCTCTTTAACCAATCTTTCATATCCAAACCATTTTTCTTACATGCAATGATTCTAAGAGCATTATTTACTACTACAAATTCCTTATTCTTCACATGCAACACCAATAACTAGCTACAAGAGAAGAAATGTTACCTTTGGAGCTTTAGCCAAAACTATTCCAACAATTTTGCTAGCCTCCTTTTTCAAGAATACCACCACAATAACCTCCACAAGCTTGCAAATAACTTTCCTTCTTAACACCCTTTTCAGATTTTACTTAAGCTTGAAGTTTCTCTTGATTTTCTAGAGAGAAGGGAGAGCTTTTTAGCTTAGAGAGAGAGAGAGAGATGAAAGATGAAAGATGACCAAGTCTTCAAGACTTTGTCAATATAAGGCATGCAACATTTCAGATGGGGACACTTGTCACCCACCCGACCTCTTTTAAAACAAAGCAGTGCGAGAAATTTCCACTAACTCGCAGATCCCTCGGCGCGCGGCCTGCGATCGGCGCGCGCTGATGAAAACTCTGCGCGCTTCTTAGGACTTTCGGCGCGCGGCCTCGCTTACCGGCCGTGGCTGAAACTTCAGCGACCCTCCGGATCTTGCGCGGCCTCGTTTCCGGCGCGCGACCTACAATCACCCGCTGGCGCGCGTACGCGCTTTAGCGCGCATGGCGCGATCATGGCCTGCACTCAACCACGGGGTATAACAACAAGCTTGTGAAGGTTGCAATATATGAGCTTCCATTTGATCTTGTCAGCTCTGAAGTTACTGGAGGTGTTGGTGGAAACTAGATTATTCATGACTGTGAAAGATATTATGAGTATGCAGAGTGATATTGCTGAATTTGATCAAAAGGATGAAAGCTGCTATATCAAATATGCAGAAAGAACTTCAGGAGAAAGACATTCAGAAGAGAGAAAATATGTGCAGAACTTGTTAGTCAGATTAAGGAAGTTGAATCTATTTCAAAGAGTTATTCACAAGAGCTTCATATAACAAAATCTCAGATGGGTGACTTACACAGGAAGGTGAATCTGATGGAGGAGGAACGAGATTCTCTAGCACAAGGAATAAAAGAGCTGCAAGATCAGGAATCCAACTTTACTGACTTACAATTAAGAGCTAAATCACTTGAAGACAACTTGAAGACAGGCTAGTTGCAAAGGAACTAGAAAATGAAGGTTGTTTCTGCTAAGGAAAATAGAGGACTGGAGCTGCTGTTAGGGGTGTACACCGGTCCAGAACCGGACCGGAATTGGAATTCGGATATTTTCCGGACCGAGAATACTATTTTTTTTTTGTTAAATGCAATTTTAATTGTAATTTTTTTAACAATGTGTCGTTTATCAATCTCATTAAATATGTTTGTTTTTTCCTTACCCTTCAATATATTTTATTTCATTAAATATGACTAACTTAAAGAAAACCAACAAATGTACTTGGTTCGTATACGAACTACTTAATTACTCATTAATTAAAGTTACACACCACATTTATATTTTCTATTTGGACATTCCTGAAGCATTGACATAAAATATAGGTAGTGAGAGAAGAAAGTAAAGTAGTTGTAAATTGATCAAACTTTATATGGTCATAACTTTGCACTCGGATATATTATTTTTTATTAGAGATATGATCATAACTTAGTTTGTTATGAGTTCATCAGATATTATTTTTTATTAGAGATATTTTTTTTTTGTTGACGAAGGAACGCATGATCGCTCTTTCGAGTGCGCATGGGGTAAACCGGTCGATGCAATAGCACGCAAACCACGCGTCGGCCCGCTTAAACCACACTGACAAGTCGGGTGTGGGCTCAAGCGAAAGCGGAGGCGTTACCACAGGGTTTCGAACTTGTGACCAAGCTCTCCCACACCACCCAATGAGGATACCCTCTGCCTTTAAGGCCAACTGATCTAGGGCTTCAGATTATTAGAGATATTTTGATTAGATGATCATTAGATATTTTGGGGGAGTTAATTAGATATTTTGTATGTGGTGGTAGTGTGTATATATACACACTTAAAGGACCATTGTAGATAAGAAAAATTATTACACAAAAATACAGATCGAGAAGCTCACGTTTAAGCCCAAAAATCTCTCTTCCTCTCTCACGATTATCTCTTCTTCTTTATCTCCTCTCTTACTCGCTGATTTCTCTGTTTCTCCTTTCCATATCCAGGAAACTAACACACTTCCATTCGGGTTAGTAGATGTTAATAAGCTTGAAAGGGATACTGTTTCGTATATCTACGAAATTTTCCCAATTGAAATTTGTCCATTTTATATTATTATCACCCGACTGGTACCTCTACCAATTTTTTAAAAAACAATGGATCATTCGCACAAATGCCCCTATTTTGTGGTGATCTTTAATTTTTATCCCTCAAAGTTGTAATCTTTAATTTTTATCCTTCAGCATTTCTGGTGCGGCATAACTTAAATTTCACTCGACAAAGTTACACTTAGCTTCGACATCTATATCATAACATTCTACAGGTTATGTCGAATAAGGCAAAACTTTCAACAGTCAATATAATCTAAAAATGACATAAATTTAGATTTCGCTCGACAAAGTTTACATTTAGCTTTAACATATGTATCATAACATCCACACAAGTTATGCCGAAAAAGACAAACTTTTAAACACTCAACATAATCTAAAAAATACTACATACTTAATTCCTATAGAACTTGTGTCAAGCGAGGCAAAAATTTAGTTTCTCAAGATAAAATGTTACGAAACTTATGTTGGATGTAGCAGGTTTGAATATTTTCATTAAATAAATTTAAAAACGAGAGAAAAAAAAGACCAATGAGTTTGAACTTTGAAGGGAGATCTGTGCAAAAACTCCAACAAGAACAGAGTTGAATGCAGCAAATGGCCCACCGGATATAAGTATTTGGGCTAGAGAAAAGCCCAAACACGTACTACACATAGGCCTTTATCGTACATCAGCCCAATTTCATGTTTGTTTAAGAGAACCGAAGATTTAAGCTTTTAAGAGTTATTACAAATACATAATTTTGCCAATTACTATGTGATGTGTCCAGGTGAACATTAATTTATACAAAATTGGTGTTGAAGATGGCTTCAGCAGAAGATCCCTTTTATATTGTGAAGGAGGAAATTCAGGAATCTGTAAGTTCATATACTACTATCTAGTAGTAATATTCTTTTTTTTTTACTTAGTATGACTTCATTTTCTTTTTTGTCCGTCCCAAAATGACATTTTCTTATTTAGCAACTATTTAATAGCAACATATCTATTTTATTCTTGTTGGTTCTCACTTAATTTTAAATATTAGTCCCCACTTAATTTTAAAGATTTATTTATTGTAAAGAAAAGTCAACAAAAATATCAATTTGGTAAACATAACAAATTATTCTATTATTTCTTAAGTTTTGTGTCCGGTCAAATAGTAACACATAAATTGAGACGAGTGAGTAGTAATCTTGAAGTGTAGTAAATCTCATTTGTCTAAAGTTTGCTTTTTTATATTTTAATTAGTGTATTGATCATGTATGTTTTGTTAACGAAGGAACCCGCAGCCGCTACTCTTTCGAGTGCGCACAGGGTAAACCCCGGGCTGACGCAATAGTCTGCAAACCACGTCAGTCGATTAACCACACTTGACAAGCCATGTGTGACAGACTCAACCAAGAAGGTTTATGCAGGGGATCGAACTCGTGACCTTGCGGTCCCGCGCTCTACTGCTACACCAACTTGACTACCCTTGCGGGTAAAACTTTGAGGGTAAACTTTTATACTAGCCATCCCCACCGCATCATTGCGGCTCCACACACAAGAAACCCCACCTCCATCCTGGCCCTACGGAGTGGGTACCGCAAGGCTTGCAGGCGAACAGTGGAGAGATTTTTTATGAGGCTTGGTTCTAGTCTCGCTGGTCATGGGAATCAAACTCGAGATCCAAGGCAGCAATAACCTTAGTGTAATGACCACTTGGCCAAACACCTCGGATAAAACTTTGAGGGTAAACTTTTTATACTAGCCATCACTGCGGCTCCACACACAAGAAACCCCACCTCCATCCTGGCAGAAAAGTTTGTACCAAAATAATTGGATGGTGCCAACGGATAATATTAGACTAATTCTAGAAAATATGTACATAAAATATCTATTTTTTTTTGAAGAGAAGACGGGTTCACGTGCCCCATTAAATATCCTAAAATATCTGATTCTTGTCTCTTCACTGCTGTAAAATATTTGTTTCATTTTGTATAGACTTGTCAGGAGATTATGTTAAGACTGGTGCTGCATATTATGTATACTCTGGCCATGGCTCTGTATGAAAAGCAATATTTCCTGCTCCAGTAAATAATTTGATTTTTCTACTTATGAAATATCAACAACAGCATATCCGGGGTCTGGGTAGGGTAGAGTGTGTAGGGTTTTGTCGGATTCGTACACGCAGCGGAATTTGAAAATTTATGTTTCAAACCTGACGGGAGGTCAAACTGATGGATGATTATATAATGTAAACACACAGAAACTGTAATGCGTCGATAGAACACTTACAATTTGCAAAATCTGGAATCTTCACTTCAAGTGTACGCCGAGGGTGAGCACGCAACTGTTCCTCGATTGCAAGTTCTGAAAACTCTGATGTTATTTACTCTTTCAGAAAGCTAGGAAATACGGCAAAGTTTCAGCTGAGAATAATTCTTGTGAATTGGGTGTATTAAAATAATGATTGAACCCTCTATTTTTAGCTGAAAAAATCACAGGATTTCAGTGGGCGGACTAAAACCGAGAGGCAGTCGGTCGTGCGGACCACTGGACACGCGCGCGCCGACGCTGATGGGGCGTCGCGGCGCTCATCCTCGAGCCGCGACTCTAGTCCAATTCTGCCCCGTTTCTATTTTAATTAAATCTGAAATATCATCTCGATTTAATTAAGCAATCGTCACTTATTCTAATGTCTGGATTATAAATCGAACATTTATATTCTCTCTGATTACATCCTTGGATCGACTGAACAATTGACTTAGTGTTACCCTACAGGTCTTCACATATCGACAATAATACCATTAGGGTCTACACGGAACTCCTAGGCGGCGCCGGAAGACGAACTCAATATGTGAAGTATAGTTACACGAAACCTGTGAACTGAACCTCTATGTGGGTAGATAAAATCATTTCATTCACGACACATTCGATCAAACTTAGGATCTGCCAAGTGTCTATCCAAATGGCTTGATCAATATATCTCATCTATATTAGCTGACAACAAGACCATATCATAGATATGTCTACTGCGTTGGCCAACGACTTAGTACACCTAATACCATATGAGAATCTGAGTGTTCTCTCGAAGATACATTCGAGGAATGAATCCTAATCTTGGCTCAACTACTACCTTTAATCCACTTCGCAATGTACCCAAAACAAGCCGCGTCTCAACCTAATAGGCATTTGAGCTTAGGACAGGATCAAAGTACATTACTCTGTAAACAAGGTGGTATCGACCTCAAGTCTAAGGACTTCTATCTTCTACACGCCGATGACACTTTAGATATATATAACAAACAGTGCATCATCAGGGTATACCAATACTTCAATAAGTATTCACGTGTCCATCACGAGTTGTCATAACTCGTAGCAGGTGAGGCATACTACATCCCTAAGGATATGATGCAGACCACATGTCGACGTATCACATATCATCGATATCCCATTCTCGATGGTCATTAGTTGAGGCAGTTTAAGAGTTTACGCTATAATATTAATCTATCATATTATTAATAACCACGTAACCTCTAGGGATACATTTATAGAATATTATAAACAATCAACTAATAATTCAACAAATGCAAATGTCATAATATTAATCTCCATTAATATAAATATGAATGTGTAAAATACATTTGTCCTAATACAGATTGTCTCTAGGATATACATATACTTTCAGAGTGTACGCAGACCTTACATCTACCTCAGGAGGAGGTAGAGAGGATGTTTCCGATACACCCTCGGCTCAGAATAAAGAAATACCAGAGAAGGTTAAATAGGAAAGGGAAACGTAGAAAAAGACACATTAAATAATAACAGGAATCGAGGAATCGAAGGGCAAGAAATTACAGGAGCAATAGTTACAACAGAACAGTATGTCAAGCGGAGAATACGAGGCAGTAAATAACAACAGAAATCAAAGAACAAGAAACTATAGGAGAAATACTACGACTACTAGTAATACGGAAGAATAAGAGAGACACCTACTACCTACTAACCCTATACTCTAATCTGTGTCCTCCACAACCTCCTATCTACGGCCATGTCCTCGGTAAGCTGCAACTGTGTCATGTCCCGTCTAAGCACCTCTCCCCAATACTTCTTCGGCCTACCTCTGCTCCTCCTGAAGCCATCTATAGCCAGCCGCTCACACCTCAGCACTGGGGCATCCACACATCTCCTCTGCACATGCCCAAACCATCTCAGTATCGCTTCCTGCATCTTGTCCTCAATCGAGGCCACTCTCACCTTGTCTCTAATATCTTCATTTCTAATTCTATCTCTCCTAGTATGCCCACACAACCACCGCAACATCCTCATTTCCGCAACTTTTATCTTTTGAACGGGAGAGGTCTTATGAATTATCATGCGTTCTATAAAAATCAATTAGCATTGTTTACAGAAGAAATGATCTATATGATGAAGGCTACCAACCAAAACACAAAGTTTGATGCTAGAGGGTCTCATTAAGGTCGCTTCTTTAGACATAGTTGACTGTAGAAAGAGCTCGGCAAGCTGAAGGCTAGTTGTCAGCGTCGTGTTAACTCTTGTGGTGGAAAGAGAAATAAGAGAAAAATTCCTGTTTCTCTATAGCTTTTGGCAGCGCAACTCAACCTCCAACAATACAAAAATTTCCTCTTTTCTTCCTTGCATAAGCCTCTACTGTGTCAAAGCATATCTGAGCTCAGTTTTGGATTGATCATTGAGAAATTATAGTCTAGTTATACCTGAGCTGAGTTTTGGATTGATCATTGAGTAATTATGGTCTAGTATATGTATGGAGAGAGGTCATTGTTTAAAACTGGTTTAGGGTGGATGGAGAGAAAAACTTTCTTCCTAGTTGCAACCAAGATTTTTGAACTCAGGGAAAGAACATTGTAGAAGGGATGCTGGTATTGATGAATCAAAAGAAGAGCCAAGTGTGCAAGCAGGATATCAGTGAGTGAAAACATGATGTATTGTTGTGTCAAGTGTTGCTGCTCACATAGCATACACCGGGATTAGTAGCAGTTGGAGAGGAATGATTGACTATATTGAATGCAGGTTTTTCCAGAACCTTAATATATACGGTAGATATGTATGGATAACTACAGGGCAAGGATTCAGCAATGCAGGTCCAAAAATCTTTCCAAATGGGAGTATTTAGCAATAAGATATGGAGATTTACTGAAGAGTGGCAATGGTAATGCCAGTTGCAGAGAAGGGCTCTAAGAGAAGTTATGCAGCAACAACATATTTGAAGATATGGCCTAAAACAAGGATAAGGAAGGTGAAAATGTATTGCATTTAGGTGATAAGATTTCCTAAAGACATTGATGGCAATTTGGAGACACCTCAGAACTCAACTCCCACATGCGGAGAAGTCAAGAAGTGGTCCTAAAGAGTGGCAGATACCACTAGGACTGCAAGTGTACAAGCCAAAGGACAAACAATTTTTATTTTAATTCCCATATGAAGGACCGAGAAAAGGATCAATGTCGGTGGGAACTTCAAATTTAATCTAGTGAGATGGTCGACGAAGATGGGATGCAGACATAGGGTCATAGTTGAATTATATTGTATGGAGTTTAGACTATATGGAGGTTCCCAGAAATGTGCGGTTAAAAGACCTCTTCTCGAGAATAGGGATAGACGCAGAGGACTCATTAGTTGGACAAAGACACACAGCAGAGAAGAGTTCTCAAATGGGAAAGACTGAGAGTTAGGAATGCAAAGCTGGTGATCGAAATTTAAAGCAGTTTTTTGGGTGTACTGGTGTAGTTAGTTGTCCCACCAATGACGAATCGTTTAAAAGGTGCAACGACAGACATTGGGGAGGCAGTGGTATGTTTTGACCAGGTGTTAGGCATATTTTATACACACTTTTTGAGTCATTTTTAGTTAGTATTTTACTCATTTCGTTTGTGTTTAGTATAGTATTATAGTCGGTTTTTTTTTCTTTTGAATCATAGCGGTCATAAATGGAGAACTAGCAAAAAGGAGATGAAATGAGCTTGATTGAGGTAGAATTGCACACTTAAAGGGCCAAGAAATGAAGCCTAAGAAGTCCCGAGAAGTATAGAGAAATCAGACGAAGTCCGGACGAGAAATAGCCTGTAAACCGGACTGGGTCTACAAGGCAATTAGCACCGCAGTGCCAGAAATGAGGACCGCGATGCCATAATTGCTGAGAAGCCGCAGGATTTTCGGCACCGCGTTCTGCAGGACCGCGGTGCCGAGGCGGGTTTTTCATGTTCTGGGCCGAATTTTGACACGTTTTCAGGGTCCGAAAGGGCAATTCTTCCCCGCTATAAATCCCTAAAACCCTAACCTCATTATTCATCTGGGATCTTACATCTCACATCATACTTTGGAGAGGAAAAGGAGGCTACAACACAAAATTGGAGACAACTTTGGTTCAAGTTTCTTTTCTTTTCTTTGTTTTTATTTCAGTTTATGTTGATTTGTATTAGTTCTTAGCGTGACTATGGCTAGGAGCTAAACACTTTATCAGGGCTTTCTTTTTGAATCGCTTGAAACTCTTATTCATGAATTAATGCAGTAGTTTGATTTCTTCTTCACTTGATTAAGATTTATTCAATAATTGGTATGAATGTTTGATAATTAATTGATCACTAATTATCATAATCTATATGATTTCGAATCAAGAACCGAGAGGAGAGATTTGGATATGTTGTAATTGAATAGACATAGGTTAAAATCGTGGACGAAAGTACCCCGATACTTGTGTAGCATTATAGGTTACTGTTCTTAATCCTCCTATGTGTTAAATCCTATCATAGAAATATAGAAGGGTTTTGCACTGGGGTTGAGAGATTATATATCCTAACCGGAATATAAGACAGTCTAGTTAACCGCTATCTTAACGTAGAAGAAGAAGTCATTCTAGTCGCATTAAGGATTGAATAGAGTGGATAGTCGAGGATATTGGAAGCCCTAATTCCTTCATAACTGATTTAAACCAAAGTATTATCATAATTAGTTTATTTTCTGCAATTACTTAGTCTTAGTTATTAGATAAAAATACAAATACATTAACGTTCACCAAATAGAAACTAAAGCTTAGATAATCGGTACTTGAAAACCAGTCTCTGAGGACGATATTCGGTCTTACTAAACTATATTACTTGTGACGATGTGTACGCTTGCGTGAGCAGTCGAAATATCGCTAACAATTTTTTGGCGTCGTTGCTGGGGACTGACGTACTTTCAATATCGAATTATCTAATCTTATTTCTAATTTGGTTTGTATATATTTGATTATGTTATTTTATTTCTAATTTGGTTGCTCCAGGAACAAGTTTCTAACTTGTTCTGCGAGCATCTTTTTATCACTTTTTGTTATTTTTTATTTTGTAGGTAAAGAAAAAAAAACATGGATTACTACCACTATCAGGAGCAGTGGAATATCAACAACAGCCTAACCCACAGGTTCCACAGAAAGATAGAAATGAGTTGCAGACATCCATACTCAGGCTCACCAAGTGTCAGACTCAGTTTATGGCTGAGACCAGGGTGTCCGTCAAAAATTTGGAGACACAAATAGGACAACTGATGGATATGGTGATCAATGTACCGCAAGAAAATCTGCGTAGCGACACAGTTGTGGGGGGTGATAAGCAGAATGAGGAACTTGAACCACACCAAGCTGTTGAGGAATTGAGGAAGGTGGTTGGTATAGAGAAAGAAGGGTTACTGGAATCCAAATTTTCACTTTTTTGGATTCCTTGGAATTCCTTTTTTATGTACCCATTGCAGAAGAAATACCACCAGATGTCTTTGCTGACCCTCAACCAGAAAGTCCATACCCTCAAGGGAACCTCCAAAAGTCTAGAGATCCATGGAGTTTTATTATTCCATGCACTTTAGGGAATTTTGAATGCAAGCAAGTATTGGGCAATTCGGGGGCAAGCATAAAAGTACTATCCTTTTCTGTGTTCTATAGAAACGGTATAGGTGAAGTGAGACCGGCAAAAATAACTGTGCGGATTGCAAGCAGTTCGCAGAAGGATCCAATGGACACTAGTAAAGGTTAACTGCGTCCGGCTAAAAGACGTTAAAGACATCGCTTGTTGGGAGGCAACCCAATGTTTTTAATTATGTTATTTTAATTTTTGTTTTATTTTATATTGAACAGCCTCACGGTCTTGGGTTTTGTCTTATGTTTTGATGGCAGGTGGACTAGGGACTGACCTGAAGGGGGAAAGAATTAAAAGTGTTGAAACTTCAGAGAGCCCAAAAGATGTGCAATTTCCAGAATCTCATCCCGGACCTCCGTTATGATCGCAATATTTTTGAAGAAGCATTGCTATAGCTACTTGATCCATTTCATAGAGTCTTCGTTTGTTTTGTTTTCGTTTTTATTTTTTGCTTTACTCGAGGGCGAGTAAAGCTTAAGTTTGAGGGTTTGTTAGGCATATTTTATATACACTTTTTGAGTCATTTTTAGTTAGTATTTTACTCATTTCGTTTGTGTTTAGTATAGTATTATGGTCGTTTTTCTTTCTTTTGAGTCACAGCGGTTATAAATGGAGAAATGAGAAAAAGGAGATGAAATGAGCTTGATTGAGGTAGAATTGCACACTTAAAGGGCCAAGAAATTAAGCCTAAGAAGTCCCAGGAAGTATAGAAGAAATCAGACGAAGTCCGGACGAGAAATAGCTTGTAAACCGGACTGGGTCTACAAGGCAATTAGAACCGCGGTGCCATAATTGCTGAGAAGCCGCAGGATTTTCGGCACCGCGGTGCCGAGGCGGGTTTTTCATGTTCTGTGCCGAATTTTGACACGTTTTCAGGGTCCGAAAGGGCAACTCTTCCCAGCTTTAAATCCCTAAAACTCTAACCTCATTATTCATCTGGGATCTTACATCTCACATCATGCTTTGGATAGGAAAAGGAGGCTACAACACAAGATTGGAGACAACTTTGGTTCAAGTTTCTTTTCTTTTCTTTGTTTTTATTTCAGTTTATGTTGTTTTGTATTAGTTCTTAGCGTGACTATGGCTAGGAGCTAAACACTTTATTAGAGCTTTCCTTTTGAATCACTTGAAACTCTTATTCATGAATTAATGCAGTAGTTTGATTTCTTCTTCACTTGATTAAGATTTATTCAATAATTGGTATGAATGTTTGATAATTAATTGATCACTAATTATCATAATCTATATGATTTCGAATCAAGAACCGAGAGGAGAGATTTTGATATGTTGTAATTGAATAGACATAGGTTAAAATCGTGGACGAAAGTACCCCGATACTTGTGTAGCATTCTAGGTTACTCTTATTAATCCTCCTATGTGGTAAATCCTATCATAGAAATATAAAAGGGTTCTGCACTGGGGTTGAACGATTATATATCTTAACCGGAATATAAGACAGTCTAGTTAACCGCTATCTTAACGTAAAAGAAGAAGTCATTCTGTCGCATTAAGGATTGAATAGAGTGGATAGTCGAGGATATTGGAAGCCATAATTCCTTCATAACTGATTTAAACCAAAGTATTATCATAATTAGTTTATTTTCTGCAATTACTTAGTCTTAGTTATTAGATAAAAATACAAATACATTAACGTTCACCAAATAGAAACTAAAGCCTAGATAATCGGTACTTGAAAACCAGTCGGTCTTACTAGACTATATTACTTGTGACGATGCGTACGCTTGCGTGAGCAGTCGAAATATCGCTAACACCAGGACGAAAGAATACGGATACACAAGGGGTAGATCACATATATCGATAGGTGGATATGCACATAATTCTTTACCCACGTGCTTATATATTGTTCGCATAGTAATTAGTAATTGCAGAAATGCAGGGTAAGACTGCGTACAATAGACCCTTGTGGTTCAGCCTTTCTCCGGACCCCCTCATAGCGGGAGCTTAGTGCACCGAGCTGCTGTCTTTATAGTAATTAGTAATTGATCACAGAGTATCTGAGAGACCTGCTTATTTTTTCACTATCAAAAGATAGTCCTTGCGATCTTTTTCTCGTTAGCAATATCCTGGTGTAAAACGTAGAAATGATGATAGAGGAAAAAGAATGCAAGCTAGTTTTGGATTTCTTTTAGGTTAGTGTCTATTATTCCAAAAAACAAAAATAGAAAAGCAAGCAAGATAAGCTGGAATTTTCTATCTTTTTACTGTTACAAAAAGTAAAACTAAGAATTTTCTCGCGTTTGAACCTCTTAACAAGCATACCTTTACATAATTTTTCCTTCTCAAAAAAGAAATTTTTTCGTATTAGAATCTGTTTGCTCTCTATCTTGCTGAAGTTGTTGACTGCAGAATCTAATACTCTTGAAATTCCTGCTTGGTTAGATTGACAAGCTCTTGTCCATGTTTCATCGATGGGAGCAAACTCCTGCAGCTAGCGGTGAGCAAGTACATCTTACAAAGGAACTTCTTGCTGCGTGTGAGAGCATTGAGTGGCAGGTATGTGCCAAAAATGGCCCCTTGAAACATGATTAATTGATATTTATTGTTCTCTGTTTGTTAAATTCTCATTCTCTGTCTTCCTGATTGCCTGTACATGAATGAATAATGATGATTTCAGAGCTGGATGCAATTGCTTCTTATATCTGTTGCACCTGTCTTAACTCTTAAGCTCAGGTTATGAATTTGTACTAACAATTCTGTCGATTTTTTCTCTTAAGGAAAAATTAGCTTCTGTGGATGTGATTTGATATTGATCTTCTGCAGCTTTAACTAACTTCATATCCTTTTATCAATACTAAGTTCCTGTTTCCTTGATGAGAAGGTGGATGAATTGGACAAAACAATTGATGTTGCAGCTAGAGATCCTTCTTGGTATGGTATTGATCGTATCAAGCTTGAAAAAAGAAGAAGATGGACCAGCAATGCCCGTGCTCAAGTATAGCTGTTGACCCCCTCCCCACTTTATATTTATTCTTTATTCCTTAAAATAAAAGAGTAAGCCTTTAACTAGGTGGGAAGCATGAAGAAAGCAGTAGTAGCTGGAAAGGATTCACATGGGACAACCGGACAAGTACATCTAATCTTAATGGGATGCAGCGAGAACTGTTGAGACTGCCAGATTCTGATCAGAAAGAGCAATCTAATGCATACTCTGCCCGAGATAACGATGACTTTATATCATCAGAATCAGATAGGCAATTACTTCTTATGAGGTAATCTTCCTTCCATTACTTTTTATTTATTTCCTCATTTATCATGTTTATACTGGTCAGTTTTTTGTCCAATCTCGCTGAGATTGAGACGTAGTTGTTGTCACTGAAAATATTGCATGCAGTTAATCCACTTATATTTGTGAGGAATCTTAATGCTTCAAACTTTACTGTGGAATCCTAACCCATTGATTCTATTTGTGAGGGGAGGATATATTGTAAGGTTTTGTCGGATTCGTACACGCAGCGGAATTTGAAAATTTATGTTTCGAACCCGACGGGCGGTCAAACTGTAGGATGATTATATAATGTAAACACATAAGAACTTCGACATAACACTTACAGTTATGCAATCTGGAATCTTCTTCTTGAATCTTCAAGTGTGTAGCCGAGGGTGAGCACGCAATCGTCCCTCGATTTGCAAGTTCAAGACTTCGATGTAATTTTTCTTTTCGAAAGCTATGAAATTCAGCAGAGATTCAGCAGAGTCCTCTATTTATAGCGCATGATCAGCTAGGGTTCCCAGTGAGCGGACGGCAAAGCAGATAGGTCACTCGGACCCATCGGACACGTGGCGCGCTACCTGGTCTTATGTGCGCGACACGATTCAATTTTGCCTCGTTTCTATTTTATTCTAATGTCTCGATTATAAACCGAACATATATATTCTCTCTGATTACATCCTTGAATCGACAGAACAATTGACTTAGTGTTACCCTACAGACCTTCACATATCGACACTAATATCATTAGGGTCTACACGGAACTCCTAGACGGCGCCGGAAGACGAACTCAATATGTGAAGTATAGTTACACGAAACCTGAACCTCTATGTGGGTAGATAAAATCATTTCATTCACGACACACTCGATCAAACTTAGGATCTGTCAAGTGTCTATCCAAATGGCTTGATCAATATATCTCATCTATATTAGCTGACAACAAGACCATATCATAGATATGTCTACTGCGTTGGCCAACGACTTAGTCAACCTAATACCATATGAGAATATGAGTGTTCTCTCGAATACATTCGAGGAATGAATCTTAATCTTGGCTCAACTACTACCTTTAATCCACTTCGCAATGTACCCAAAACAAGTCGCGTCTCAACCTATAAGGCATTTGAGCTTAGGACAAGATCAGGGGCGGAATATCCTTTGGGCCAGCCTGGGCCCTGGCCCACCCCCATTTAAAAAAAATCGACTACTAGTATTGGCCCACTGCCTTTCCAAAAAATAATAATTAACGTATTGAAAAATCATGAAGTCACTACTCTAAACCACGTGCGTGAGTGAAGAATTGCAATTTTCAGCAACAACAAGTAGAACGGCAACGAAGCTTTCTTCAGGTGTGTAGTATTTTCTCTATTATTTTATTAGTTTATTTGAAGGTTTTGTAAATAGAATTTTTGGGTTTAATTTGGATTGTTAATTATGATTGCAAATTAGGAAAATAATTAATTTTAAACCAATTCTTTTATTGATTGGGTTTGATGAATTGTTAGAAATATTTAATTTATGATAGTAATATTGTGGTCTCAATTCAATTTTAGTTAGGCGATTGGTTATTTTAAATGTTTGATTTTTTTTGTCGGATTTGGGAATATTATACAAATGTCAACCACAAAAAAAGATTAGTTCGTTCTTTAAAACAAAAGAACCCACTAAACCTTTGAAAAATGATTCACCTGTGGTAAATGAACATGCTACAAATGTCGGAATTTCAAGTGAACGAGAAACTTCAAAGCGCGTTAGGCCGAGAGAGATTAGTATCAATTTTATTAATTATGATCCCGCTGAACGAGCTCAAGAATTGATGGAGATTACTGATTCTCTTTCTCAAGCTCTCCAAAAGAAGTCACTAGACATTGCTCATGCTATGCATCTTGTTCGGCCAACAAAGATCCTTGTTCAGAAAATAATGGATTTGATGATTTGCTCCTAAAGGTAAAAAAAATTTGTGCCCACCATTCCATAGAAGTTCCCAACCTAAGTGAAAAGTATAAGGGCAAGAGAGGGCGTAGCCGTGTCAATTTACATGATTTTACAATTGAAAATCATTATAAAATTGATATATTTTATGCTACTATAGATTCGGAGACGCAGGAGTTAAGCGATCGTTTGGTGAAGCAATGAGTTGATTTCTCTTAGTTGTGTTCTTGATCCAAGAGAGAAATATGTTTCATTTGATGTTGAGCGAATTTCTGAGCTAGCAAAAAAATATTATCCAGGGGATTTTACAGAGCTAGAATTGGGGCAATTGTTGACAATAGAGTTAAGACACTTTGGAGTTGAACTATCTGATGATAAGGAGTTGAATTTTCTTTCAAGTATTATTACATTGTGTAAGTGGATGATAGATATAGGAAGATCGAAAATCTATCCGTTGATATTCATATTGGTTTCTCTTGTGCTTACGCTCCCGGTTTTCACTACAACAAATGAACGTGCATTTTCAGCTACAAAAATTGTGAAGAGTCGACTCCACAATAAAATGTCAGATAATTATCTTACAAATACTTTGCTATTGTATATTGAAAGAGAATTTTTGTCGATGACTTTGACATAGATGCTATTATCAATGACTTTCGTGATTCGAAAGAACGTAAATTGCTATTGTAATATAGTTGAGCGCTAAATATATTTTTTATTTTATTTTAGTCAGTCCACCCTATGATTATTTCGTTAGTCCGCCCCTGGACAGGATCAAAATACATTACTCTATAAACAAGGTGGTATCGACCTCAAGTCTAAGGACTTCTATCTCCCACACGCCGATGACACTTTAGACATATATAACAAACAGTGCATCAACAGGGTATACCAATACTTCAACAAGTATCCACGTGTCCATCACGAGTTGCCATAACTCGTAGCAGGTGAGACATACTACATCCCTAAGGATATGATGCAGACTACATTTCGACGTATTACATATCATCGATATCCCATTCTCGATGATCATTAGTCGAGGCAGTTTTAGAGTTTACGCTATAATATTAATCTCTCACATTATTAATAACCACGTAACCTCTAGAGATCATTTATAGAATATTATAAACAATCAACTAATAATTCAACAATGCAAATGTCATAATATTAATCTCCATTAATATAAATATGAATGTGTATAAAGTACATTTGTCCTAATACAGATTGTCTCTAGTACATACATATACTTTCATATATATCATCAACCTCCCCCAGATCTTTATGTCCTAATCATAACCATTCTGTCTTTGAACTTTTAGCTTTCTGAATTTTTCTACTCAACTTCATTTATAATGGAATAGTTTGTTGTATTTATTGTACAAATGCAAGGTAAAACTGCGTACAATAGACCTTTGTGGTCCATCCCTTCCCCGATCCCACGCATAGCGGGAGCTCAGTGCACCGGGCTGCTCTTTTAGTTTGCTATATTTATTAGTTTTGTTTAATATTGTAAAGGATGTATCTTGGGCCTAACTCAACCCCAAAAATAGCTTGTATGGTGAGAATTGTCCAAGTCCATATAAGAAGTTCATGTTCCATTTCATATCCGATGTAGACTCTTAACAAATACCTACTTATGTCAAGAAGACTTTAATTAACTATAGAATTTAGAGGATGTTGTAGAATCTTGGATCTATTTGATATGGTTCTATGGTGTTTGATGGTTTTAATTTCTACTTATGCTCAGCCATCATGTAAACTTTCAGAAAGCGTGTTATCTTTATTTAGCCTTGGAGTGGATTGGAGCTATTTTCTGGGGCACGTCTAACAACAGATTTGGATGCCCTGTGCAGGCAACATGATGAAGAGCTAGACGAGCTTAGTGCTAGCGTAGTTAGTATCGGAGATGTTGGGCTCACCATACATGAAGAACTTCTTGCACAGGTGAGATTTAGTTACAAGTACAACCTGCTTGATCAGTTCCTTGAATTTCTTAATGCAGCAGCTTTACTAATTTTCACAATCTTCTATTGAACTCCTTTGAAAGAAAAATGTTGTTAAGATCGATATATGTTCCTTGCAGGACAAGATCGTTAATGAGTTGGGCATGGAGATGGACAGTACATCTAATCGTCTTGATTTTGTTCAGGTTATTGTTAGTGCTTCTCTAGTTTTCAAAATTCTTTCCATTTTTTAAGCTACATCCCTATATGAACATTTATCACTGCTAATAGTATTCTGATCATGCGGAAACCACAACTTGGTGCAGAAAAAGGTGGCCATGATAATGAAGAAGGCCAGCGTCAAGGGACAGATGATGATGATCTGTTTTCTGATAGTTTTGTTCATTGTTCTTTTCGTTCTAGTTTTCTTGACCTAGTTTCATTTGTTTTATGATAGTTTGTTAAATTCAATTCATTCTGGTTTTCTCTACCTAGTTTATGTATGTATTGTTAGGGAATTGCTGGCTTCCATACATCATATATGAATTGATATCTGGCATTGAAACTAGTACAGATGTTGTCTTCTTCTTGCAAAATGCCAAATAATAATAGAGTATATTAACTTTGGACTTGCCTCCATTTGTGTTAGTCGGAGAGTGTGTGATTTCTTTTTATGTGAATGCTTGCACAGCTATGTTGTTAGTCCTCCGTTCCTTTTTACTTGTCTAGTATGCATTTTGCTAATTACTGCATATTTGAATTTTTCTTTTTGGCTAATACTTTTAATGTATGTTGAATTGATTTTGTATATAAAACTTTAATAAATTAGAACTCGTTAAAACAGTACGCCAACTTACAAAGAACAAAGTGGATAAAGTACTTGTAGAAGAATGTCTAACATTTGAATTAGTAAATGCGTTTCTAGCATTTCTGAAGAAAAAAATAGGTCTGTCATTGATCAAATGCTCATGGAATTCATCAAGTAGCGATTGAAATGTAGCTGAAGATAAACTTACAAATTCCACTGAATAGAGGTCTTCGAGACAGGGTCAAAAAGCTACGGGAACTTGAAAATAAATATGGGGATATACGAATCATATGCATTGGAACATTGACATATCTATTTTTCTGATTTGGAAAATTTCGTTAGGGCAAGGCCACGAAGTGAACAGCATAAATACAGACATATATAAACACCCTTCCCACGTTTTGAGACCAGCAAATATTTCAGGTGAAACGATGTTGCATCTCCCGACCTTAGGTAACCGAGTTTGCAAATATCGAATTTCAGTGTTTTTCTTCCTTCGCATCCCAACACAAAACCCAAAACTAACTTCCTCCTCCCGAAGAAGAAAGCAAAAGCAGCTTTGCCATCAGCTCAAAACAATTTACATTTTCATATCACAATTATTTTGCGCTGCTGCTAAATGCTGTTGTAGCCAGCGAGCTGAAATGGCATCCCCGGTTCTCAATAGAATATTGAATATTATGATACCCACAGATTAAAAAAGTCGAGACAAGAAATATTTAAAATATATCAAAAGAGAGAAGGATGCAACAAATGACACCCAAAATTCCTCCGTGAAGGAATCCAAGATGTATTGCATGATGGCGATCATCCAATATTTTGTAAGCAAAACAGCCAGAACATTACTCCCTAACACAAACTCTACTAGCAGAGTGCATAACAAATTATTCAAGGCATAAATCACACACCAAACACACAAGTAATAAATATCCAACACGTCGTCCACGCCACTAGAGGGGAAGTCAATCCATATAGCAAAGCCATAGTCGAATAATGGTGAAAACACAAATAAGTATATGTCCAGATTACTACCCAGCAACTACAAATATGGTTCTACTCCCTATCCTGAATCAGGAGATCCATCTCCATAAGAAACCAGACCTGCCTTCCCAGGGGGACTCGCCGAGGATGATACTGACTTATCTCTGCTGGCCTGCTTTGGGGATCGCGAGCCCCGAGATGACCTCGACTCTGATCGGCTTCTGCTCCGAGAAGGTGATTTACGCCGCTCAGCTGATGGCGACCTGCGATATCTGTCCACAGGAGAACGACTTTGAATGGGGCTTCGACTATAACGACGAGCACGGTAGCGCACAGGACTACGAGAGGGGCTGCGACTGCGGCTTCTTCTGCCCCTGTATCTGCATTTAGGCAGTTACAGATTAGCATCCTGACAAAGATAAATCTAACAAATAAAGCATATAGCAGAAATACCAGACCTGGGCGGCGTTCTTCCTCTAGGTGGACTCCTGAAACGCCTAGGTGACCTTCTGTATCTTGAATATCTTCAAATAAAAAAACAGGTGATTATGTATATTAATGAGCAAAAACATCTATATTAGTTTCCTGTACAAATCAGAAAGGCTTGTGATGTTCACCTGTCACGCTCACTAGGACCGTAACGGTATGGCCTAACAGGAGACCGATCACGAGACCGACTCCTGTATCTACGAACATAGGAGTAACGCTCACTAAAGCCCCTTCCCCTCCTGATGCGCTTGGGAGATCCATCCACCGAAGCGCTTCTTGAAGAGCTCCTCCCACGAACTGGAGACCTTGCCCTACGACCGGCACTACCAGGACTTCTTGAATAGCTTCGTCGATTGTTTCTGCTAGGAGCCCTACCTGGACTTCGGCTTGGGCTTCGCCTAGAAGGAACCCTACCTGAACTTCTGCTTACACTCCGCCGAGAAGACCTAACAGGGCTTCTTCTAGGACTCTTTCCAGAAGGCCTAAGCCTAGAAGGAACCCTACCCGAACTTCTGCTTGCACTCCTCCGCGAAGACCTAACCGGACTTCTGCTTGGGCTCCTTCGAGAAGGCCTAACAGGGCTTCCGCTTGGACTCCTATAAGATCTAACTGGTGTTCGACTCTTTGATTTCAATGATTTCTTTGATGAGGTTCTAGGTGGACTCGGGCTCGGGGTAAATCGCCTTCTAGGAGACTCTGAGGGACTTCTGCTGCTCCTTCGTCGTGAATGAGCTCTCACTGGAGGACTCACGCTGACACTTCCTCCCATCTTGCCTCTCACTGGGCTTCTACTAAGGCTTTTTGCGGGACTACCGCGGCCACTCTTAACAACGCTGCTGCTCCTCCTCTGTGAGACGTGACGAGGACTTCCACTGCGACTTGGACTTCTGCTTACACTACGTCTGGATCTAACACTTGGGCTCCTGCTCACACTGCGTTTTGGGCTAACACTTTGACTTCTGCTTACGCTCCTCCGAGGACTAATGCTCATACTCCTACTCACGGTCCTTTTGGGACTTGCGCTTCTGCTCCTGCTCAATTGACTTCTATAATAAAATTCTGAATCTGAAATAACCCATAAGCATAAAGAATAACTGAGTAGCAACGGAAATGAAAAGTAAACCTATATTTGCCCGGGTGATCATCCACTACATCAGGCTGCCTATCAACAGTTTTATCAGATCTATTTTCTACTTTGGTATTATTGCTCTGATGCTCTCCGTTTTCCTTGGGAAATTCTACCTCCTCTACTTCAAAAATGTCAGTTGCCTCTTTCTTGTGATGAAGAGAAACTGCTTCTCCTTCCTCAAGTGAAGGAGAATGATTTCCTTCTGCAAAATGTCCGCAAACCAGTTACACAAGCAAGTTGCATCATATAGATTTTTCAAAGAATCAAAAAGATTGCAACATGGCCAGTATAGACTAAATGTTACTTTCATACTGTCAATGCAAAAACTTCTGTGAATTTCATTCAGTACATAATCGATCAACTAGAAAACGTGTACACGAAATGCTATTATATGGAGATGAAGAATCAGTAGTACAAAACCAGAAACAACATTATTTTTTTAGAAAGTATCCAGAAACAACATTATAGAACACCAAGGATATTAGAAAAAAATAGAGATTAGAGAGTCAATACTTGACAGCAACAAGGGAAGGATAGGAAAGTGCACCGAGAAACAGAAAGAGAAATGGAGAGCTCAAGAAATTATCTGATTTTCATGAAAAATCACTGAGTGATGTAATAGAATTTGCTGGTGAGTTTCGGAATCATTGGTGCTCAAGAAATTATCTGATTTTCATGAAAAATCACAGAGTGATGTAATAGAATTTGCTGGTGAGTTTCAGAATCATTGGTGTATATAAAAGAAGCTCAAACAACAGTGTCAATCACTCAAAGGATTGACTGCTGACTGCTCCCCTCCTGAATCAGAATTGCTCACTGATAATAGGCTTGGAACCTCGCCTGATGTGAAAGAAATTCAAAGAATGCAACTGCACACGCCTAACACAGATCGTTGACTTGGAAAAGATTCAAATAAGACTTGTGAAAATACAATAATTCTGGGGAATCATGCAGTTAAGCTCATTATTTGAGGTAACCTAGACTTGCTTGAGATAAACCTTAACAATCAGTAGGAAAATTATTGTTCTTATTGTTTAACTACACAAAATATACTATAGTTAATTAACAATGTTATCTCCACTATTCATGGCCTATTGCTGCAATTATACTTGATGGAACCATCTTTTGGATATGCATGAGATTCAAAAGCATGCCAGTTTCAAGTTCTCTTCTTTTACGCCTCCCAAGTTAAGAGAGTTTTGATGCATCCAAAAGAGTAAATTCTGACACGCAGACTACAAAATTGCCTCTTAAAACCAGAGATGATCGAGGAGTGTGTTTATGCAACTGAGGCAGAGAGACCTGCAACTACAAGGTTCTTTGAAATACCTGTTTTCTTTTCGATACTTTTGTGCTTCCCTTCGGAAGCTCGTCTTACACCATCATCCTCTGAACCACTATCATGGCCACTCTCACTTTCTGAAAGACTGTCTGATGCCCTGGTAAAAGAATATTGGAAAGAAAAGAAGAAAGAGAACTTCAGCCTCTTAAATTCACCCACATTTTTTAGAGATGGCACGAAATCATTATCTTTGAAGATAATGAAATTTTTCCAATTTTACCACCCATTATTGAACATATGACATCTAAAACTGTACAACTTAACAAAGTATGGGACAAACGATAGAATATTGAAGAGCAACCTTTTTGAGTTGCGTTTTGATTTCTTATCACGCCTTTTGCGCCTTTTCTCACGTTGCTTCTCCTTTCTTTTAGCACGTCTATGCCTGTCTCTTTTAGATCTCTTCCTCTTCCTCCGTCTATCATCACTTGATGAGCTAATTTCAGAATCAGAAGATGCATCAGAGTCAGAATCACTATCAGACTCGGAAGACTCGGTATCACTATCTGTAGTGCTCTCTGATTCTGATGTATAATATCTCCTCCTCTTTTTCCTTCTCTCTTTGGAAGATTTTTTGTGCTTCCCATTTTTCAACTTATTTAGCTTTCTCTTATCTGTACCAAGAGAAGTAAATCAAATAAAGCCTTAACCAGCAGATTTTTCAATTAACAAAAACTACAGGGAAAACTAGAGTAAAGGTGTGTTTCAAAGCAAACTTCCAAGAGCAATGAAATTTCAAAAGTCTCACCATCAGGTAACTCGCCGCAATTGATAATCTTCACAGTTACATCAGGTTTTCCCTCTTCATTTCCCACACTCTCAATCTTCTTAAGAACTTCAAGGCCATGAATAAGTTTCCCAAAGACAACACATTTCCTGTTAAGAAAAAGTTAATGAAGCAATCCATAAAGCAAGCTTCCAGTAGAGTAGGAAATTACAGTCATCATTTACAAGAGGCACTATACTTTTTTGAATTATAACACACCTGTCAAGATGATGGTCAGCCTGAAAGGTGATGGAAAATATAGAACCACGAGCATCACGATCAGCAACCGCCATAGATAGTAGCCCTTGGGAATCATGTTTTATCTTCGGCGACTCATCTGAAATATTCAATTGATTTCACTTGTTACAGAGCCTGCCTTTTTTCTCTCAAAAATTGTTTTAATTAGTTCAAGATATCACATCAAAGTAATAAATCTAGAGAGCCCTGCAAATATTGCACCTCCAAAAGGTGATGCTAGACACATTTCATTTATACAATTGGAGGACAACGAATTGCATATGAAGTAAGTGCACTATACCATGAATTATAAAACTGAGACGAACAAGATAAGTTTAATTTGTAAAGTACGCCCACTCACAAGACATTATTTCCAAACGTAACATAACCTATACCGCAATTGCTTGTAAAGTTGTGTATCTAGAAACTGATAAAAGGGATCCATTGATGAATCTTTCCAAAAGATTCTGTAAGAAGATTACCTAGACCCAGAGAATAGTCGGATCAATATAAAGCAAACATAAGATACCTATATAAAGATTACGCAAGTATTATTACCCATAAAATTACAAACAGGCAATCTTTTCTACAACAGAAATTGCCAAACTTTGCCAATTCACATTTTTTGCCCTCATGACAGTTTTCTAGGTAATGATAACTAATCAGAAATTCTACCATACAGCTGAGTACTGTTCTGATCTGATAACCAATTACCTCAGTTCTGCAGTAAAGTAATAATAGATTTCCCTGGGATTGTTCTGAACAAAATGAACCACACAGAACAATCAAAACAAGACTTAAATCTCTAGGAAAGAAAAATAACTGCAATTAAAATTTTGAAATCTCAAACTATTATAAAGTAGAAAATCAAAAACAATATCGACAAAAGCACAGGCAACATAGCCTTCATTTCCCCTACCATTATCTGAGAGGAACAATGTCCAATACCAATGGATTGAAGCTCCCAAGCAGCGTAGAATTAGATCAAAGTCAGCCCCAACCTTCACAGGCAATACAAAAGGAAACCCATTTTCTTTCAAGATAAATGATTTTTTGCTAAAAGGAATACACATACTGTTGTTTGTGTTTTGATTTACTACTTCATTATATCTTAGTCTCCCAGAAAAAGTAGGGCATTCATTCAGTGCATGAGACAATCATCAAGCAGTCATAAGATATGAGGCAAATTCCAAAATAAAGATGGGAATAATAAAAGAGGTCTCACCTGGAAACTTTCCT
The DNA here is from genome assembly GCA_029844215.1 of Przewalskia tangutica. NCBI lineage: Eukaryota > Viridiplantae > Streptophyta > Magnoliopsida > Solanales > Solanaceae > Przewalskia > Przewalskia tangutica. The sequence goes on along the minus strand of CM056725.1, from coordinate 102,612,370 downwards.
CCATAGATACTCTCCCCAGAGTTCCCTGCAAAGAAGTGGGCACATTAACTCAGGAATTTTAACCAGAAACTGTTGCAGTGTTCCTTCAGCCTTGCAAAGTTTGACTGAGTATAGAAATTCTTACATTTTAACATATGCATATGAGGATCATTTTCAACTCAACAAAAGGTAACAGGATTTACAATTAGCAAATTCAATATGTAAAGCAACTCAAGCCTACTGCTTATACCAACAGCATTAACTCAGGAATTTTAACCAGAACCTGTTGCAGTGTTCCTTCAGCCTTGCAAAGTTTGACTGAGTAAAGAAATTCTTACATTTTAACATATGCATATGAGGATCATTTTCAACTCAACAAAAGGTAACAGGATTTACAATTAGCAAATTCAATATGTAAAGCAACTCAAGCTTACTGCTTATACCAACAGCTTGCTTATCCATTCTTGCTATTGTTTTGTTGAGGCTCTAGACTATACATATTCACTTTCAGATTCATCCAAGTTTCTCCACATTACCAAATGCTTATCCTCACAAATGTAACAGAGAATGCCAAATACCGACCGCTGCCAATTAATGTGCTCAATTGAGAGACCATTCAAAGAAAGGTGTTACCATGCACTACATCCCTTTCAATTGGTCTACAACAACGGCGTTGATATAACCAGACTACTATATGCCATTTTACTCATATTCCAGTGTCTCGGATCATACCATATGAAGAAGCTTATTTAACACACATAGATATTATCATCCATAATAAATTTCCTTCATAACATTGTAGCTTCTTCGGGGAGCAAATGCCTACATCTAGGCTTTCCTACATCCAATGATAGGACATATTGGAAATTTTGTGAAGAACAATATATTATGGAGAGGGGGGCAAAGAGGGAAGATGAAGAAGCATGTCATCTGCTCCAACTTAATAAGCTGCAGATCTCAAACAGTGAAAGTATTGTATATGGAACAAGGCAACAATAGCATATCAATCAATCATTCAACTATGCCTCAATCCGAAATTAATTGGGGCTAATTACATGGATTTTCTGATTCACCCCGCTCTATTCAGGTCATTTCATTTCACTGCTAAAATTTGTTTGTCAAGGTAAATCAGAATTAAAGATACTCTAAACTGAGATTCTCAAAATCTAATACTTAACTTCACATGGAACATATGAGTCTCTGGACACACTAGATGTAAAGTAATAACACTCAAGTCTTAATCCCAACTAGTCGGTATGTTTTATATAGATCTTTGCTTTTATTATTTTCTATTCAGTTAAGTCCTCATTAGCCCCACTGTAAAGATCTGAACGTTTCTAATCATATCTCCGCACATTCATTTAAAGTTTTAACACCTACATTTCTATACCATTCATCTTTCGGATATATTAGAGCTTTAGAGACCCAACACTTGCTCACATATATATTGTAGGTATACAACCCTTCTATCAAACTTGTTTGGTAGCTGCTCCCTTCCGTATAATACTCCAGAAGCACTCCTATACTCCATCCAACCTATTCTAATTATGTGTATTGTATAATCTATCTATTCCCAGAAAGACTAAGCAAAAATATAAGCATTGTCTTTGTCTGCTGCATGCAGAGTACCTCCATTTTGCTAATCTCATTTCACCTACAGTTTTCTTATTAGGGCAAAAACATAAATAGACAAAATTAAACCCAAAATTAGTACTACAGCATCAACTAAAATTAGTCAAACAAACACTGCATATTAGCTGAGCAGCAGTTAAGTATACACAAAATGTAGTATGTTGATCAAAGGCATACCATCTTGTCTCAGCAAGTCACCACCCTGAAATAGATAAGGGAAAAACAATTAGTTCAAGTATCATAAAAGTACATGAACAACGAGCCTTATAATATGCTGAAGCTCATTAATACAGAAGACGAACAACTCAGTTAGCACAACCTTAAAACTATATCACAAGAAATGCAGTCGTGACCATCAGCCCTGCATCCTACAGCATAAACAAGGATATCTGACTAAAAGGAAATGCCACTTCTTAGCCGTGCTCAACCACAAAGCTAAGAGCTGTGCAATGGAGCACTTTTTAAGGTAACTATGCAATGGTGCACATTCAAACTACATGTCAATATAACCAGCATACCTAGAGCCTACAAATATACCTGAGCCACAGATCCCTTGACAATGCGATGGAAAAAAGTTCCTTTATAATGCAACGGTTTTCCTGTCTTAGAGCTGACTCCTTTCTCCCCTGAAGAATAACAATTTCTTCCTATGTCAGTTCAGGATATCACAACACTTAACATGGAGATGGATAAAGCATCCACGAAAAGGAAGAAGACAAAGATCAGTTCCCAATAGATGACTAGTCATGTCACCAAATTATCTTTTACATAAGGAACTAATTACCCTGGCACATTGAACCGGCAGCCAACAGCAACCAGCCAATACCCCAGCAAAGGAGCTTGTTAAGGTGCCCTGAACCATTTCTCTATAAAACAAATCTTAGCAAATAAGTACTATTAAGACTGAGCTGACGAACTTCCATGAAGAAAGTCAACATCTAGGGGATTTTATCTACCTGTCACCTGCACTGCGAGTAATTCTTTATCCATAAACTGTTTGCTGGTCAGTGTACATTTTCTTTTTACATGGAGCTGCTAGTTAGCTTACAAAATATTCTCCAGTAAGTTGATCTATCCTCTTTTTTGTCTTTTTGATAAAGTACAGTACCTATCTTTCTTCTAATGGGTAGTTACTTTAACATGGGCACGCATCACATAAGAAAGTATTTTAACACAATTAGGAGAAAATTCAGAGACAGCAAGAAAGGTTGACAGGTTTTCACTATGTAGTGGTATGTAACAATTTGGCACCATTAAAGAAATACAACTTTGGAACTTTTAGAAAGAGAGAAGAACTAAGAATTACTCAAAGTGAGTCCCGTTGTATATGTCTGATTGAGTTTATCACTTATAATTTCCACAATTGGGACAACAATTTTGCAGCACTGAGCCCCAAAGTCATGCCATGGGAACCACAAGACGATGAAAATACAAATAAGGTCTGAATGCAGCTCGAAAATATATTAAATGGAAGAATTCAGCGGAATATGGGCAGGACAAAAGGTCACAGGATAGAATGTAACTATAAAAACCAATCTACTACTCCTTCCGTTCACTTTTACTTGTCCACTATACTAATAATAAATTTCACTTTTACTTGTCTACTTTAGCATATGAAGAGAAAGAACCTTAAAATTAATTACTAATTTCCAAGTCTATTGAGATAATAGACCAAATAATATGGGTATTATGGTAAAATATATACTTCATTTATTAATTCAATCAAAAGCTTAGACTAATATACGGTACATGAGCAGAAATCTTATATTTGTCACCTGTACAAAGTGCACGGAAGTTTTCTGCAGTTCTTGGAGCAACATCAGTGAAAAGCTGCAAATAAGAGACTCAAGGAGTGTAAGTATGTCGTTAAGTGAGTTCAAATACAAAGGCAGGTAGTGGATACCTCAAAAACCATTCTTTCAACTGGGTCGCCATCAATAGAAACATCAAGGAACACCTTCTTACTCATGTGTTATGGCTTCACAATCTCAGACTGGTAGGTATATCTTCAAATAAGAAAGAGACAAGTAAAACCCTAATCTCTCTGTTGTGTACCTAACAAAAAGCATATAATTGAGACAAGAGAGAGATGGGTACCTCAAACGAGAGCGGCTATGAAGCAGCCAGCTTTTAGGGTTTCTATCCAACTAGGAGAGCTTTTCTTTTTCCCCTAAATTCACAATTGGAAGTAAATTCCTCATCTTTTTAAATTAATTAATACATGTTTCTTATATTAATGAGAATAAATTATTAGGAGGACAGCTAACTAGAAGAAGGTATATTTAGTGTTTGAAATATAAATGAATATATATTTTTAAAAGGTGTACGTTATCCTAATGATAAATAGTTAACATAACACATATGAGTACTAATATGTTCGGTTTGCACCCATAACATATGTCCTTTTTGTGATTTGCACATTGTCCTGTTTTTTAATGATTTGCAACATGTTTTTTTTTTTTTTGAAAACACTCTTTTTCTTTTTAAAAAAATGACACAAAATTAAGAAAGAGGTAAATAAGAAATTGAGAATTTCCGGGAATCAGAAGCTAAACTCAATTCGAATGGTTAAAACACACAATCCCATATATATCCAAAATATCTCAAGATTGAAACCAAAAAAATAAAATGAATTACGTTTATTGCGCTAAATCGGGAAAACTCACGCTAGCATGATAGTGTTGACCAAATTTCTGCCTCTAATGCTCGCGCACCTTTAGCGTTGCCTTGACATATATCCTTCAACGAGATTGTGTTGATCAATTTGTCACCCTTCAGCGCGATTGCACCCCAATTGCGCGTCTGGCCAGCTCTTATTCCTTCTGTTACACCCCGTAGTTTCAGGGTATGTATATGAGGACGTACGTAAGAGAATGCGACCTTAAGTTTGAAAAGGAAGAAAGATTTCTTTTTCCTACGGAAAATGTTCCGAACCACGTGAAGGAAAAATGTTTGTTATTTGGAATTAGATTCTCAATTTTGGTATTTAAGACTTATAGGATTTATAAGAATTATGGAATTTTATTTCCAGATTTGGTTATGTGGGGCCCACCCGGAAAATTTTACGACTTTGTGGGGCCCACAAAGTTTTCGATATTTGACCAATTATTGAGATTGTGGGGAGATGAAATATTTTGGACCAATAGGAGGGCAACACGTGTCACCCCCATGTGGCCCATGTTGGGCGAGAATGAGAGAACAAGTGGCAAGCAAAGTGTCTCAAGATATTTGTTGGACAAGTGGCTTGTGGGACCCACACACACTTGTCCCCAATCTCAACCACACACTTGCTTTGATCCTAGCCCTTGGTTGTCTTATATATACACACCTTGAGGTTGAAGACTTCAACACTTAGAAAAAATATCAAGAACTATACTCCCTTCCTTGTTGTGCTCTCGGCACCCCCCTATTGTGAAGAACAATTCTTCATTTGTTGTTGATTAATCCATTGCTTAAACCAAGTGTCCCTAGTAGTGTTCTAAGGATATCCCAACACAAAAATCCCGGAAATACTACGTTAATCCGATAGTCGCAAAGTGAAACCCTAAGGTGATCTTCATATTTTTGGATGAAGTGTTAAGAGAAGTTGGTAAGGAACTTCTAAGGGTTGCTTGGAGTGAATTGGAACGTAAAGACTAAGAGCTAAGATTCCTAAGGATCGACTTATAATCTTGGAAATTTTGGGCTTATTGAGGTAATAATCCTTGTCCTTCTAATGTAATTTGAGATTACATGTTATAGTAGTATATAAATGAGTATGAGATATGTGGAAGAAAGATTGAAAAGATTTGGACCTTATTAAGATGTTAAAACCAAATTGGCATGCTAGCCATTAAAGTTGTTAAAACATTACCTATTACTTGTTGACATGAAGGAATCTTGTTGATAACAAGTTAATATAACTTATATAAAGATTGGAATATAAGTTGGAATTATAACGAAGTAATGAAACAATTTTGGCATGCTAGCTTAAATCGATTGATTGTCAGAGTTGCCAAGAACACCAACTAAAGGACTGGACTAATGGATTGTATTAGTGGACTAATGGACTGTTTTTACATTGGACTATGGACTAGTTTTAGTGGACAGTTTTGGTAGATTAAGGGGCTGAATTTTACACGTCCAGTTAGGCGTGTAATCCCCTTTGACTTGTTGAATTATTGTGTCTTAAATGTGGCATTTGGTTATTGATTTCGGGCCTTGAAAAAGGTGGAAAAGTACGTAGAAACAGGGAAAGTGCTGCCCAATTTTCCGTAGAATAAGAGACCTTATGCTTAGAAATATTCTACGAAGAAAACTAGAAGTTGATAGACGTGTTATGGTTATTATAGGTTGATATTCTACGTGCGACGTATTCGACTTGGCAAGTGGATTAAGCCGAGGAGGTATGTGGAACTTTCCCTATCTCTTGAGCATGATGTTTTACAAATATATAGTACGCTTGACGTACATGTCTTAAATGAAATTGAGTTTCATTTTGGTACCCTTGAATTGATTTAAAATGTGCAAGTTTGGTTAAATTGGAAAGTATACTCACTTGATTTGAAGTATGTAAATGTCGCAGTTTCTAAAGACATAAAGTGTTATAATTGCTTTATGGGAAGTTCGTTATAACGACTTTATGGGAAGTTAAAAGAGTATAAATGAATTGTTTTATAGAAATGTAGCTTGATTTGAAAAGAACCATTGCCAAAGAATAGTACGTAGTACTTTGGGTGAAATCCCCGGATTTTACATAAAATGGAAGTGCCTTGAGTTTATAAAATGATAATCCATTTTACATGTTAATGAAAGTCTAAAAATATGTTAAAATTGTCTATGCTAGTTGTGATAGCCTTTGTTGTGCAAGCGTTGTATTTCTATGATACCTCGTCTCTCAATTGGAGGGCCGACCATCTTGTTGTATAATTTACTTGGACATACCGACAGTGATGAAGGATTCCACGGGTATGTTTCCACTATATTGTTCCATGGACATGCCTGCACCGATGATGGATTCCGGGGGCATGCGGCCATGATGCGGGTTCAATTCCCGGATGATATTATTATTCCATGGGCTAGCTCCCCATAAAGACATGTACCCGAGATGCAGGATACCACATGCATATTATATATTATTATTATTCCATGGACTAGCTCTCCATGAAGTCATGTACCCGAGATGCAGGATACCACAGGCATGATATATATATATATATATATATATATATATATATATATATATATATATATATATATATATGTAGATATATGTTACACCGTATTTCCAGAGTATGTATGTGAGGGCGACGTACATTTGTACAAACCCTAATTAGGTTAAGGATGGAATTGTGAACTTTCGACGGAAAAGATTAGAACTCTTGTGAAGGAAATTCTACGTTTTTAATATTTTAACCGATTACGGATTTTTTCCGAGAGACGAAATATTTTGGACCAATAGGAGGGCGACATGTGTCACCCTTAGTTGGCATGGGTTGGACGAAAATGTTGGCCAAGTGGACAAGGTCAAGTGGTCAAAGTCTTGCAAGATATTTTCTTTTGGTGAGTGGGATTAGGTGAAGGGGACGATTTAGTGGGCATGGGGGGGCTTGCCTTGGGCGTTTTTTTGTGCCTAGTGGAAGGCCACGTGGCTCTTTGTTGTGGGGGACATATGTCCCAATGTTGTGGTGGACATATGTCCCAAGGTTATGGTGGACACTTGGTGGAAGACCTCACTTGAACAAGCTACCACATCTACACCATCCATTTGTTTTAATCTTGGCCATTGATTGGCCTATAAATACCCCTTAAGTTCAAGACTTATTCTTCATCCACTTAACAATTTCCAAGTCTCAAAAACTCCCTCCCCCTTTGAGAGCTCTCGTCCAAACCCTTTCCCCTTCCTTTGTTGGTCTCGCTAAACCCCTTGGTAGAAAAATATTCTCCAAGTATTGTTGTTATTCCAAAATACCTTAGCCCAAATACCTTGTAGTATTCCTAAGTTACCTCTACACTAAAAACCCGGAAATGCTACTTTATATCCTTTAGTCACAAAACGAAGCCCTAGGAAAATCTTCATTGTTGGTTGAAGTATTAAGAAGAAGTTGCGTAGAACTTCTAAGGGTTGTTTGGAGCGGGTTGGAGCGCACGGAGTAGGAACTAAACCTTGCTCAGGATCGACTTTAATCTTGGATAATTTTGGGCTTATCGAGGTAATTAATCCTGTCCTTTTATTGTAATTGGAGATTACATACTGTAGTAGTATTGAAATGAGTATAAGTTATAGAAGGATGGTATAAGAGAAGAGAATTGAACTGTACTTACATAGGATTGTATTTACAGTAGACTTGTGTAGTTGTCGGGTAGGGAAGTGTTGCCCAATTTTCCATAGAATAGAGAACCTTCTGCTTAGAATATTCTACAAGAGTAGTCTAGACGTTGATAGACGTATATGGCCATTATAGGTTGAAGTTCTGCGAGTAGCATGTTCTACTTGAAGGGTGGACAAGGCTAGCAGGGTTATAGTACGGTGGAGCGTTTTGCTATTTGTCGATAATCGTCGCGAGGTATGTGATTCTTCCTATCCTCTTGAGCATGATATTTTAAAAGAATATGTATAGTACGGTAGACGTACGTGTGTTAACTGAACGTGGTCTTACTTCGATGTCTTTTGACTTGAGTTTTAAATAATAAGAATCTTGAAGTATTTCAAAAGAATTAAGAATCGTTTTTGAAAGAAGAGTAATACTGGGTTTTAAAAGCTTAAGAGTTATACTAGCTTTATGGGAAGTTGGTATAACGACTTAAGAGAGATAAAAGGAACGGTTTACTTAATTGTTTATGAAAGCCTTGTATTGATTTCGGAAATGAGAATAAGTATCGAACAAACCACTGCAGCGCTAATAAAGGAAAATGTATTGACTAATTAAGTATTATTAAAACCAGTAGAAACCTCCATCTGCATAGAAGCTAAGATAAGACAAAATTGTATTACATTTCCTAGATCATTGCTGCTTTAATAAGATCATTAATAAACAAGTTTGATTTTCTTAAAATTTCAAAGTAAGGACTTGATTTATAAAAAGACAAAGACTTGAAAATTTGAAGTGTTTTCGTTTAAAAATGAAGGCATGCTGTTGTCTTAAGTTGGTTCAAAAAGAAGGTAGGAAATTTGTTTTGGTTTACTTAAAAATATAGTCACTCTATTTTGATACTACGAGTATCGTGTGACTCTTGTGAAAGAAATAGATCTTTTTAAAGAGTTAATATATGAAGTACTTTGGGGATAAAAACCCGAACTTGTTGACATAAAATAGAAAGTACCTTGTGTGAATAACTTGACTATGTTGGTTTATGATAACCTTGTAATACTTTCTTGTTGGTTTGATAAGTAAACATGTTAGGATGCTACGTGTGTTAGTGTCTTGTGATGTTTGTGTAAAGGGGTTTCCCTTGTTGTGCTTATGTTGTTTAACGATAAGCCGTTATGTTAGTATTGTACCACCCACTCTCGACATGTTATACCGGGGTTGCCGCCGTCACGAGGTATACCTCACGCGATGCGTGACTATGATTCGAGAATACCTCACGCGGGTCGGGGACTATGCGAGCTACGAGAGTTCCAGTTAGTGTCGCGGGAATACCTCATGCGCTACATGTGGCGCAGACTACGAGAGTCGGGGCGACGCCGGAGTAGCTACCGCCGCGAGAATACCTCACGCGCCTAGGTGGCTATGCGAGTGCGGTAAGCTCCAGATTAGACGCCAGCATTGATCGAGGCGAGTGGCGCCGATCGTATGGCGCGATGCAGAAAGACCTCGTGATACGCTTTATGGAATTGTTGGTACGTGGGTTTTAGTAGTCGGCTATGCGCCGTACTTACCGTGACGGTTTTATTATGACAGGTGGGACACGGTGTTCATGTGTATTCCTTGGTGCTTTTATATCACGGATGGCGGTGAGGAAGAATTCCACGGTCATGATTGATATTGTGGGCATGAGATCCTTGGTTATATTTGAGTGATGACTTTAAGGGTGTGAGTCCCTGACTTGACATGACTGCTTACATATTGTGCATCGTAAATTGGTTATCATATATATCTTCTGTTTTATATAGACTATTATGATTTCATTCTGATATTTTGATTTCACATACTTGGTACTGTTGTCGACCTCGCCCGGCTGCGTTAAATCCGCAGGTAGGTACACCATTGTTGATCCTCGCTCATAGGAGTCACGATTCGGCGTTTGGAAGCTCCGTTTCTCGGAGGCTTATTCGTGTATAGTCCCGTCGTTGTAGGTACTTACATTCGGGGTATGGCGGGAATATCCGTCATTGTTGTTATAACATTCTTAGAAGTGCATGTAATCTTGTTGTGGCGAGTTTGTAAAAGGGATGTAAATGTTCGGATTCAAGTTTATATATATATATGCCGAAAGGCAACTTTTCTCAGATAAACTGTTTCTCACTTCATATTATTTCATGTCTTGTTTTATATTCCGCTGATTACTCTAATGTATGTCTACTTGGGTGTCCGGGTAAGGCACCAGTCACGGGCCCGGGTTCGGGTCGTGACAATATATATTACATTGGCGCCTGCCGACAGTGACGAAGGATTCCATGGGCACGCTTTGTATTGCGGGCTTGAGACCCTTGTTTAAATTACGCAATGTTTATGAGGGCTTGTGTCCCTGACCTTGGGTGACTATTTACATGTGTTGAAGGGATCTTTAAAAGATAAAAATTGACTTTCATTATTTGTACGTTGACGAGCACGCAGCGATCTTTATTAGTTTGGTTATCATACGTGTCTCGGCTTTATATATGATTATGATTTCATTCTGATAAGATTTTCACATACTTAATTACTGATCGACCTCATTCGGGGATGCGTTCATGCCGCGGTAGAGTCTGCGGTTGTTGATCCTCGCTCATAGGATCACAGTTCTGCGTTTTGGGAAGCTCCGTTTCTCCGGAGGCTTATCTTTTGGTATGGTTCCCTGTCATTGTAGGTACATGTACATTCAGGGGTATGACGGAGCCCTATCCCGTCATAGTTGTTATGTCAAAAACTCTTAGAGGTCTGTAGTCCTGTTGCGAGTTGAGTTTGTAAAGGATATAACTGTTCGGGCTTTTGATATTTATATATATGTTGAAAGACGACTTTATCGGTTAGCCTGTTTTCTATTCTACATTGTTCCATGTCTATGGGTTTATTTCGCTGGTTTTCTCTGATGTATACCTACTAGGGTACCCGGTTAAGATACCAGTTGCGGGCCCGAGATCGGGTCGTGACACCTTCAGTGCAATTGCACTTCCTCAGCGAGATTACGCTCACAACAGATATCATAAATTTCGGATGTCTTCAAATCTTTGAATTAACACCCAAAACTCATCCGGAACCTCCTGAACGCAAACTAGATATGCATTGAAGTTGTAAAACACGTTTCAGGCCTGCTAGCGCCCTCAAAATCTTCAAAAAAAATCGTTTTGACCCAATGTTGACCAAGGTCAACTCCAACTCCTCAAATTACTAGTTTCTCAACCAATGATCCTAAACGACATCCGAACACATCGGGATCCAAACCAACGACTCGACTAAGTTAAAAATCACATTTCGAACCTAATGAAATGGAACACAAGTAGGTCTACAAGTAAAAACACAAAAGACAAAGACTCAACAAACCTAAGGACTTGAAACATTTTCAGTGATAAGGAACTGATCCTTCTGTTTGGTGTAGCTTTGTTCTTGAGAGAACTTGAGGTGTCAGTGGCTTGCTCTTGAGATATATGGGATTTTCATATTTGTAAGTTTGGGGCTTTCGAACATATTGTTTATATATGAGGAGTGAATGAAAATGACAAAATCTTTGCCTTTGGACAATTAGTCAAACTGCAGCAACTCTGATGTTGTGTTGCCACACTGGTGCACTATTGCAATGTGTCAGCAGCTTTACAATTGTAAAGTTGACTTTCGTACAGACATGGACATGGTCCCTCATAACATCAAGTGGGTAGATGAGAAAGTTTGCAAAACATTGTTGTGCTACTACACTGTTGTCGATCGGTCTGATAACGGTTGTTTCTGGTGTAAAGTTAACCCTTCAAGTAGGGAACTGATCCGATCCTATCTGGCGAGGATCGCCCCGGCGATCAAGGTGGCACGTCTGAGGGCCGGTCGGCGGGCCTCACTGCAATTTTATTTTTCTTTTATATGTTTTAAATATTAAGGTATGTATTAAATATGTCTTTAATCTTATCAGTGAGATTTGTAGCTTAGCAGTTGAGTGATCCTTTCAAAAGTCATTCCCTAGTGAGAGGTCGCATGTTCGAATCTAATGAGAAACAAAAGGCTTTTTCGTTAAAACACAAAAAATAGTCCCCTCCCACTTTAAACAAATTTAAGCCCAAGTTACAAGTCATGTACCTGACTGCCCCCTCCCTCTTTAAACAAAAAGCAGACTCACATTCCCCTTTAAATAAAAAAACAAATATTCATTGGGTTTTCAAGCCCCTAACCCAAACAGTCGGCCCGATGCCCCATTCATCTTTAAACAAAAAAAAACAGTGCCCCTCCCTCTTTAAAAACACCACATATACAATAAAAAAAAATCCATTAATTATTGTAGAAATCTCAACTTCCAAGTAAAGATCTTTCTGGTAAGTTATTGTTTTGAGAATTATTTTGCTCCAATTCATCATTAACATGGATTGATGGCATCAATGATTATTCCATTTTGCTTAGAGTTTCAAATTTCTCAAATCTCAATATTATATTTAATTTAGGATTCTCAATATTACATTAAATTAATTGTGTTTAACTTTAAATTTTACATTACTTTTATTAATGTATGTAATGGACGACTTGTATTTTACATGATTACATTAAATTTGATTTGTCTTTTTATTTCAATATGAGAATTACAAATGTCTCTTACCCGTAAATATCCGTCTGGACATAAAAAACGTAAAAAAGAAAAAAAATGAAGAAGAATTCATCAAGTCTCAAAGGACATTAAGACTTGGCACGAATAGATATCATGAGAAACTATATGCAATTAGAAATCATCTTTGACTTTCGATAATATCATCATAATAAGCTCTTTAATGAAACACAACAATTTTTCTTTAAAACTAACTTTGTAGAAAATCATGTACGTCCGCCGTACTTTTTATCAAAATCATGTACGTACGCCGTACTTTTATCAAAATCATGTCAAATGAAAGTTTGTTTCACAAAATCATGCCAAAAGAAATAAAGATAGTCTCACATACCTCTTAGTCGCTCAACCAATGTAAAACTAGGATGCACCTCGTCTAGTACGTCAACCTATAATAATAATAATAAGACTATTAATTCTAGGACTTCTAACGTAAGTTATATTGAATAACAGCTTTCCATTTTTATAAAAATTCGGGCAGCACTTACCCTGTTTATGTGCGTATCCACAATTAACCAACAGTCCAAATCCAACCAACAATCACAACCATTTCAATATGTAATCTAATTAGGCCTCATATACTGCATATACGTCATCATACAGTCTCCTTTCTCCTTATTTATGAAAGACAACAATTTCAACCATCAAAGTGACTATTGCACCTATTTACCATGTTCATTCAATCCTTAAAATGTTACAACAATGTCTGACATTCCAAAACTCTTTTCTTAGTTCCTTAAATTCCAATTCATCTCACGTCACCTTATATAATTAATTACATAACCAAGTACCAAATGCTTCTTTCAATTCTTAATACACAATTAGTGACGATGTTAATAATAGTAACAACGATTATATGGCACCATATGATCGTAAAGGTGTGTGATGTCCGAAAGTTATTCATGAGTTTTAGGCCATTTAGCATGTAACCATTTTAACTCTTTTCTTAACTATTAACCCAACTTATCTTTCTAACAATTCCATATAATGAATCCATATTTAATCTTTACAATTTCATCCATTTTTAATACGCAATTAGTGATGAAATTTACAACGCAACACACGAATCCCACATATACCCGAAACAACCCAATTCGGCTCACACCCAAAATTGATACATGCATTGTCTAAATTCAAGATTTCTTCCTAACACAAGTCCATTACTTCAACTACCACAATATGCAACTTCAATTATAGCATAGAAGGAAGGATTTTCATACCTTAATTTAATCCCCAAAACAGTTCCGATTTTTAGTTACTGCTTTGTCAGCTGAGCTTGTAACGTCTATAACTGTCTACTCTGGTGTCCTATCGACGAGCGGTTTGTTGCGTTGGAAACTAGACTCGACGAACTTCATTTTAGGCTTTTGAAACACCCAAAAACTCCTAATATACGAGGATATATATCCCTTCAAAGTTTACTAAAATTCTACCCCAAAATCCCGATTTTTGTCACAACTTTCATCAAATTCTTGTCCAATTTTCCCTTCTTCAACTCCAATCCAACATGCAAGCATTCTACAATGTTAGACCAACGTCCTTACATGTTTTTCTTCTCAAAAACTTGTCCGAAACTTGACGAAAAATCCCAATCTCTCTCGCCCAGCAGTCCCGAAAATGTTACACCCCGTAGTTCAGGTCATGAGTTTGAGTACGTACGAAAGGGGGTAAGACTTAAAATTTTCGAAGGATAGGTTGACGGATGGTTCCGGACGGGTCTGGTCAACTTTGAGGCGGGTTATGACCCGGTACATTGAGAGTTCCTAAGTGTTTCAAAGGCCTAGGGCATAGTTCGTTGAGTCTAGTTTCCAACGCAACCAACCGTTCGTCGATAGGACGTCTGTTGACACCCAATTTTGACCCTCTCGTCCAGTCATTAACTATAAAATTACACTAATTTTCAACAATAATTTTAATAATTTTAAAATAATAAAATGCAACAATAATACATTAATACATGCATAAATAAGTAATTTAATAATAATAAGATTCTAAAATATTAAGCATTAATTAAATGACACGCCCGCATTTATTATAACAATTAGATTGATAAAGCACCTAAGTAATTTAATCACATTTGTTAATCACTAATTAATTAATACACTTGCCTAGAATTAATTAGCTAATTAATTAACTAGCCTAAAACTAATTAAACTCCTAGAATTAAATAACCTATTTCTACCATTTCAAACCGTGACGCGTGGCCCAAATCCGTCGACTCCGCAGCGCCCACGCCTTTCCCTTTATTCAGCAGCCCAATACCCTTTTAACTTATCAGCCCCTATCCATTCCCTTGCCCATCGCTGATCTCCCTCAACAAAACCTAAAGCGACGCTTTAAACGCACCACAACCTAAACCTCGGAAATCGATCGCGCGCCTCGCCTCTTCCTCCCCATCGCAACACGGCACCAGATTCTCATGGGAGAATCCGGGAGCTTTCCTTTACCCACGCACCCTAGCCAGCTTTCCTTACCCATGCACCCGCATCCAACGATACCTTACCATATAAACACCTAATCGCACCAAATCTCCTTAAAATCGCTCTAAAATCAGCACCCAAATCGCACAGAATCAGCCCTTACTACTTACCTAATTGGGAACCGACATTGAGGCTATATAAACCCATCTCCATGCACTCGAAAAGGCATTCGAAAAATGGAGGAGAAGAAGACAGGAGACCCATAGCATCGACGAGGACACTCCTCAGCAGCAGTCGAACACAGAGCAGAGAAGGGAGTTCAATAGCAATAGTCGACAGGCATAGGAAGTTAGGAGGTCCAGCAATCGACAACCCAGACCACTAGCATAGCACGAATAGGTATTTTCGAGTCTCCTTACTCCAATCCCAGTCAAAAATCAGCAAAAACAAACCTTGCCCTTTCATTCGCATCGCAAACCCAAAACCCGTCGATTGGACCGACGACTTGATACGCTGCCCCGGGTCGCTGCCCGGAGAAGGTAAACTCGCTTTCCTGTCGAATTTTGGCTTCTTATGTGAATTCATGTGTTTTTCTGTTATATGCCTCGACTGTATTTGTTGATATTATCTCATCATGTATTGATTCTGTCTTGTTGGGTGTGATGACTGTTTGAAGACCATATGTCTTGTACATATATGTTGGATTGCTAAGCATGATGCCCTTTGCTGTTTCTGAAAAATGCATTTATCTTTGCCATTGTGTGTCCAATACTGTGTATTACTATGTCTATTATGATTTAAATGTCTGAGTTAAGTGTCAGTGATATTCCATATCCAAAATAGTGTCCTTAGGAATAACTATCCCTTCTTGTTGTCTATATTTCTTGATATCTTCTTCACGCCCTAAAAGTTGTTAAAGAGTCAATAAAATCAGCATGTATCTTTGCTTAGAAATCCTGATATTCAAGTAGGTCTAAATGCCATGCTGAATGTGTTGCCTATTTATTTTCATACTTGTGTCCTTAATTAGTTGCATGCTCGTTCTGTTTTATCTCAAGTGTTAAAGACCCTATGGTGGCATGTTAAGTTCTGAATATCTAGTGAAACCTTAGGGGTCTTAAGCATAATCTTGACATGAATTTTGAATGAACCTTTGTGTGTATAGGTCCTCATGTTCTGTTATAACTGGTCATGTGTTTGTATCTATATGCTCAAGTTACATTTGTCTTTTTTATATAGTATAGTATTCCTCAACCTCTTTGTCATAGCAGCACATACTAGCTTCCTATGTCTGCTTGAAACCATTTACACCATATCAAGTTAAATGCAGGTTCATGCTATAAAAGCAGTAGACAGTAGGTTCAATACATAACCTATAAATTGCTGTGTGCTTACTCCAGTTCAAGGCAGATCCTACATATCTAATGTCAAATCTTAGCCTCCATATGTGCTAGTTTATTCTGTCTGTTTATCCGAGATATATATTTGTGAATGCTGTACTTGCCACTGGTTTGGTTGGGCTTGAGATGATATATCCTGAGAAACACAGGGTATACTAATCTGGTATACATCAGCGGTCTTACGCGTATTTGCGTGTTAATAAATTGGCCTATTTGGTTGTCAAAGGTCTAGCATGCTTGGTAAATCAGTCCATTATTGTCTAAGTATCCCTTTCTCTCCTCTTCTTGAGGCTTATTTCGCCCCGCCACGCCACTCGATCCTCACTGTTTTTATGGATATTGGGCTTGAGATGCATTATGCTCACTTATTGATTAAGTTTGTTGCTTCATTGTTTCTTGTTTTACGCCTATCGCCATCCGCCTCGCCACGCTACATACCGCCCTCGCTTATTTCTTTTATCACCGCCACGCTATTCCCATTTTATATTGTCACTGATGTCTTATGCATTTTCTATAACATGAACTAAGTTCGAACTATATGTATTGGAAGATGATTTGCGTTGTCTGTATACTTGTCCATTATCATTTATTTTGCCTCTGTTGGTGCCCATATCTGCGTAGGATTAAACATCGCATTAAATGCTCACTGTTATTTGAATAAATTTGGACATGTACTAATCCTTATCTTTTCTTTATTTACATGAACGCTTCGAGCAACAAGAGTCTCACGTCGAGACTCATCGTGGCGAATTAACACCCGCATCTATGCGTTTCTCATCCGCATGAATTCCAAAACTACCGGCGAAAAGACATCGTCATCCTTCGAGTCATCTTCTTTTATTTATTTTCCTACCCGCCCCCATTCATTTATTTATTGTAAATTATTTGTCTAACGCTACATTAATTAATAGAATAATTAGAATATCTAAACCCTGAACCTTTAGATTAGAAATCCATTCTCTTTAGGTTAATTACTTTAAACTCACTACATATTGCTTAAGTCATACTAAGCCATTAAATTTTATTTATCCTCTTAACTATTCACCGCTAGCATTTTATTACTAGATTTCCAATTCATTTTGTTATAGACTCTCATTAACACTTACATAAAATCCTATTTCTTTTACTAAAAAACCTCCTAAACATTTGACATACTATGATATGCTAATAAAAGTATAAATCATCTTTGCGCATATAATAATATAGGTTTTAATTAGAACTAGCTTTATATATTTTAATCTCACATTTTATGTTAACAAGAAGACTTCCTATATTTTTACTTAAATACTTTTCAAAAATGCATTGCTTTCTTGACATAAATAATTAACCCTAGGTTTGGCGGGACAACATGAGTTAGCGGATCTTAGAGGGTGCCTAACCCCTTCCCTCTAGATTAATAAAGAACCCTTACCCAGAATCTCATTAAGTTTAGCAGACCATTAAAATGGAGTTAATGTTTTACTTTAAACTAGTTAAACATTTAGGTGTCCTAATTCACCCAAACTAATTAGGTGGCGACTCCCTAGCAACCCTTTAGCATTTTTAACACTTCTTTAACTTTTTTTAACACTTTTATTTATTTTCTAACATTTCTTATTAAGCAGGGTTTGCTAGAATCCCGTTTTCGACTCCGGTTTAAAATGGGCGCGAGAATGGCGACTCATTTGAGGATTTAAGGTTCTTAACCATACAGACCTAGGGTTATTATTTGGCATTATTTTTTGCATTTAATTTTGTGTGCTATATTTTGTTTTATTTTTAATTGCTACTTGCTTTACTGCTTTCCTTAAACTGGCATTCCGCTCATATTTCTTCCACTCTGGAAAATTCACACTATCACACACAACACGGGTGTGCTTGGCGCCTATAAATTTCTTTCAAACACCCAAATTTAAGAGAGTTGGTGTTTTGCGGAGAATCAGGTCCAACCGTGGTCGCGTAGCCTACTCACTCAGTAGTCCGCTCGGGAACTCTGCGTCTGGAAAAGCCAAATCTTAGAAACTTAAGATAGAGCTATACCACCCTTTATTTTAGGGCATGCATGTATTTACCTTAGGTGGGTCGGTCCCTGGCATCGACACCACAATTAGGAAGACACCAAACTTGTCGACGGGTTTCTCAACCCAACGACCAACCAACATACTATGTGTAGCGTGACAATGATAGACAAATCTAAACCTAATCTTGTCATGTTGAAATTGGAAAAAGTGCACCGTCATTTGGTCGCCATTTCCAACAAAAGCATTACAGTTGGACGGCTTGGACAAATCCATCATGACCTCGCATATGTGACGTTTAGGCCTACCCCTGGCATCAAAGGGTCCCCATGCATGTTAGGACTCGCTTGCAATGTGCAACATGTACTTGCTAAATGTTTTACACTTTTGCAAAACCACATGCTTTACACTAACGCAGTTTGCTACATTTTGTCTAAAAAGATTTATCACCTTCCCCAAAGGTCGATTTGTATTTGACTAAGCAATAGCAGAGCAGGAAGACCCATCTAGCCATAACGCGTGGTATTGAAAGATTGGATTTGCATCCCTATTCAGTCCACCCTGATTCTAGATAAGAAGGCAATTTAGCTTAGCGAATGTTCTCTTTGCACCATCTTTGGAACTACGTGTGACACGATTCCTCAGCGGATACGTGGCGCCACATCGAGCAGTCCGTCTTTTAGAAAAATCTCAATTTCTCTTTACACCATTGGAACTACGTTCGACTGATTCCTCATGGCGGATCGTGGCGCCACATCGGCCTCGGTCCCCGCTTTAGAATTTTACCCAATATTCTCTTGTAATGAACTACGTCGTGACTGATTCTCGTGGGGATACGTGGCGGCCTAAATCGGCCGGCCACACCATTGGAAGCTTTCCGCCGTTCGAAAATAACAAGAATACATAACATACAAGACTCCATTGAGACCCCAGGACAAACACCCTTTTCAAAGCGGGACAATGTAGGAAACGGGCGGGGTTGCAAGTCCAACATGTCGTGCACGCGGATGTCGAGGAACAATGGCGAAGTCAAATCTGAATCGACCACCCCAAAAACTCACAAAATTTTCTTTGGCGAGTCCTTGTATTAGCGTAAGATACAACAAAAGTTCTTCATATTAGCAAAAGCAGAAAGAAACAACATAAGCGAGAGAGCACCAAGCAATCAGTGATCGAAATTCAAAGTCGCAACAAATCTAAGCGCGTCGGCTCGGGCATAAAGCATACAACAAAGGCATCGGCAATCGCGATTCTGAGGAAACATCTCGAGGGCGACATCTCTACCCACATAATTGCCTTTCTCAAATATTTATCATTTTGTTTTACTGATTATACACTAACTTTTTCTCAAGCTTAACTTGCGGGAGCATTTATTCTCTGAGGAAGCGGCAACACGTCGAGCGGCGTTATCAGGCGACGACATATATCCGACCCAGTTTCGTCAGTCAAAACTGGGACAATTTTAAGGACTTCGCCACGAAAGGACATTGACAAATAGGATCCCATATGCTTGAAAGATCGACATAAACTGGGACAATTTTAAGGACTTTACTACAAATGACATCAATGGACATGGTCAATTTACGCGAAGGGTTCCATGTCCCAAAACTGGGACAAAATTTAAAAAGCAAGCCTGACGGCAGCGGAGCACCGAGAGTATGAGAGAATATACCGCCGATTTCGGATAAGGATGCTCGCTCTGTTTCATAACATGTCGCTATTCAAAAATCGACATAATTTCCTACTAGTATTTGCTCAAGATAGAATATTTTCAACAAATGTTTTCGACCGAGACTCGAAATCAGACAGGGGTTACATGGTCCAGACAAGACAACGCGTGCAAATATCAAGAGCCAACACAAATCAGTAGGCCACTCCCGAACTCACAATTTTTCTTTGAATGAATGTTGCAGGTCAACAGGAACGAGGAGGACAATAACATTCCAATACAACATCTACATTTCGTCCATACAACGAAGAACATCTACATTTCGTCCATACAACGACGAACATCTACATTTCGTCCATACAACGACGAATATCTGCATTTCGTCCATCTGACGACGCATCTACATTTCGTCCATACAACGTGACATCTACATTTCGTCCATACAACGACGACATCTACCTACCTTTCGTCCATGACGGCGTAACATCTGCGTCGTCCGAAAAACGGCGCCAAGTCCGAAAGCGACACCAAGTCGAAAGCGACACCACGCCCAAAAAGCGGCGTCGGTCGAAAGCGACTCGAGTCAAAACGACTCCGCGTCCGAAAACGACGCCACGTCCAAAAACGACGCTAAGTCCGAAAACGACACCACGATCAAAACGACGCCGGTCGAAAGCGACTCGGTCCGAAAGCGACTCTGCGTCCAAAAGCGACGCCAAGTCGAAAGCGACACCAAGTCGAAAGCGACACCACGCCCAAAAACGGCGCCGAGTCGAAAGCGACTCGAGTCCGAAAGCGACTCGCGTCAAAAGCGACGCCACGTCCGAAAGCGACGCTAAGTCGAAAGCGACACCGATCAAAACGACGCCGGTCCAAAACGACTCGGTCGAAAGCGACTCTGCGTCCGAAAGCGACGCCACGTCCAGAAAGCGACGCTAAGTCAGAAAGCGACACCACGTCACGAAACGGCGCCGAGTCGAAACGACTCGGTCCGAAACGACTCGCGTCCGAAAGCGACGCCACGTCCGAAAGCGACGCCACGTCCGAAAGCGACGCTAAGTCGAAAGCGACACCACGCGATCAACGACGTCGAGTCGAAAATGACTCGGTCCGAAACGACTCTGCGTCCGAAAGCGCGCCACGTCCAAAACGTCGCTAAGTCCGAAAGCGACACGCGTCCAAAACGGCGTCGGTCCAAAGCGACGCCGAGTCCAAAGCGACTCGAGTCGAAACGACGCCACGTCCAAAAGCGACGCTAAGTTCGAAAGCGACTCGAGTCCGAAAGCGACTCTGCGTCAGAAAGCGACGCCACGTCCGAAAGCGACGCTAAGTCGAAAGCGACACCACGCCCAAGCGGCGCCGAGTCGAAAGCGACTCAGTCCAAAGCGACTCGGTCAGCGACTCTGCGTCCGAAAGCGGCCACGTCAGAAACGACGCCACGTCAGAAAGCGACGCCACGTCCGAAAGCGACGCCACGCGTCGAAAACGACGCCAAGTCCGAAAACGACGCCAAGTCCGAAAACGACGCCAAGTCCGAAAACGACGCCATCATCAACATATCACATCTACACTGGGACAATTTTTGAGTCCGAAAACGACGCCATCATCAACATATCACATCTACGCAGGGACGATTTTCTCTGTTCTCAAAATTGCATTTTTTCTCATTTTATGCTTTATTATTCTGTCTTAGCAGTTATGCACTAACTCTTTCTTGAGCTTTAGTCTACAGGGGCAACAGCGACACGTCCAGGCAACAACGTCATCAACACAACAAGTCCAAAAACGACGACAACTCCGAAAACGACGCCAATAGCAACATTCCAACACAACAGATTCGCTCGCAAAGTCAAACTGCAACAAGTCTACATCAAATACATCTTGCAAAAATCACAGGCTACATCATTTACACTTTAATTATTTCATCTAGTTTTGATTACGCATGAATTGCGACACAACTCCATATATAAAACAATTTTATCTACGCCATACTGGCGTCATACGATCTCATCCATACAAGACGAAGCGCCCATGGCGTCATATGCATTTCGTCCATCTGAGCGAACGCCCATCTGGCGTCATATGCATCTCGTCCATACAAAGCGAACGCCCATACAAGCGTCATTTGCATCGCCCATACAAGATGATTCCGCCATCTGGCGACATTTGCATTTCGTCCATACAAGACGATAACGCCCATCTGGCGTCATCTGCATCATTTCATATACGATTTGACTACGACCACAACACAAAAGTTACATTCTTACATTATTTTGTTTTGTGATTTATGCACTAATGTTTCTATCTTAGCTTCAATCTACGAAGCGCGCAGATGGAGCATAACGTGGATTTTCTCTTACACAATCGGCAATTTGTTGGGGGCCTCCCAACAGATGGCGGCGGCCTCAGCGTCGGTCCACTCGTTCCACACCACCATAAAACCAAAGATCATAGCGATACACGAGTTCAAGCGATTATTTTATTTTCTTTTAGCATCGCGGCCATGTCGCCATAACTCGACAGGACAAATTTTGAATCCGCGTTAGCGCGCAGTGTTTGACCATGGTAGCCAGCGTCGTCATAACTCAACTGGGACAATTTTTTTGAATCGCGTGACGCGCCTAATTGCCCAACATTCTAATCGAGTCGAGACAAAATTGGCATGAGTCAACGTCTTTGTCAGAAGATTCTTCCATCATCTCCATACAAAGAGGACAATTATTGACACCCAATTTTGACCCTCGTCGATCATTAACTATAAAATTACACTAATTTTCAACAATAATTTTAATAATTTTAAAATAATAAAATGCAACAATAATACATTAATACATGCATAAATAAGTAATTTAATAATAGCGCCGCATTCTAAAATATTAAGCATTAATTAAATGACACGCCCGCATTTATTATAACAATTAGATTGATAAAGCACCTAAGTAATTTAATCACATTTGTTAATCACTAATTAATTAATACACTTGCCTAGAATTAATTAGCTAATTAATTAACTAGCCTAAAACTAATTAAACTCCTAGAATTAAATAACCTATTTCTACCCAACCAAAGTGACGCGTGGCCCAAATCCGTCGACCGCACCCGCAGCCACGCTTTCCCTTTATTCACCCAATACCGCTTTAACTTATCGGCCTATCCATTCCTCGCCCATCGATCTCCTCAACAAAACCTAAAGCGGCGCTTTAAACGCACTCTAACCTAAACCACGAAATCGATCGCGCTCGCCTCTTCCTCCCCATCGCACATGACCCGAGATTCTCACGGAGAATCCGGAGCTTTCTTACCCACGCACCTAGCGACTTTCCTTACCCATGCGCGCGTCCAACGATACCTTACCATATAAACACCTAATCGCACCAAATCTCCTTAAATCGCTCTAAAATCGGCACCCAAATCGCAGAATCACCTTACTACTTACCTGGTGGGAACCGACATTGAGGCTATATAAACCCATCTCCATGCACTCGAAAAGGCATTCGAAAAATGGAGGAGAAGAAGACAGGAGACCCATAGCATCGACGAGGACACTCCTCAGCAGCAGTCGAACACAGAGCAGAGAAGGGAGTTCAATAGCAATAGTCGACAGGCATAGGAAGTTAGGAGGTCCAGCAATCGACAACCCAGACCACTAGCATAGCACGAATAGGTATTTTCGAGTCTCGCTTACTCGATCGATCAAAAATCAAAAAACAAACCTTGCCCTTTCATTCGCGCATGAAACCCAAAACCCGTCGATTGGACCGACGACTTGATACGCTGCCCCGGGTCGCTGCCCGGAGAAGGTAAACTCGCTTTCCTGTCGAATTTTGGCTTCTTATGTGAATTCATGTGTTTTTCTGTTATATGCCTCGACTGTATTTGTTGATATTATCTCATCATGTATTGATTACGTCTTGTTGGGTGTGATGATCGTTTGAAGACCATATGTCTTGTACATATATGTTGGATTGCTAAGCATGATGCCTTTCT
Source organism: Przewalskia tangutica (assembly GCA_029844215.1). NCBI lineage: Eukaryota > Viridiplantae > Streptophyta > Magnoliopsida > Solanales > Solanaceae > Przewalskia > Przewalskia tangutica. The sequence goes on along the minus strand of CM056725.1, from coordinate 102,588,366 downwards.
TTGTTTACGAAAAAATGCATTTATCTTTGCCATTGTGTGTCCAATCTGTGTATTACTATATACATTATGATTTAAATGTCCGAGTTAAGTGTCGGTGATATTCCATATCCAAAATAGTGTCCTTAGGAATAACTATCCCTTCATTTGTCTATATTTCTTGATATCTTCTTCACCCTAAAAGTTGTTAAAGAGTCAATAAAATCAGCATGTATCTTTGCTTAGAAATCGATATTCAAGTAGGTCTAAATGCCGTGCTGAATGTGTTGCTATTTATTTTCATACTTGTGTCCTTAATTAGTTGCATGCTCGCTCTGTTTTATCTCAAGTGTTAAAGACCACATGGTGGCATGTTAAGTTACGAATATCTAGTGAAACCTGTGGTCTTAAGCATAATCTTGACATGAATTTTGAATGAACCTTTGTGTGTATAGGTCCTCATGTTCTGTTATAACTGGTCATGTGTTTGTATCTATATGCTCAAGTTACATTTGTCTTTTTTATATAGTATAGTATTCCTCAACCTCTTTGTCATAGCAGCACATACTAGCTTCCTATGTCTGCTTGAAACCATTTACACCATATCAAGTTAAATGCAGGTTCATGCTATAAAAGCAGTAGACAGTAGGTTCAATACATAACCTATAAATTGCTGTGTGCTTACTCCAGTTCAAGGCAGATCCTACATATCTAATGTCAAATCTTAGCCTCGTATGTGCTAGTTTATTCTGCATTTATCCGAGATATATATTTGTGAATCTTTGTACTTGCATTTGGTTTGGTTGGGCTTGAGATGATATATCTGAGAAACACAGGTATACTAATCGTATACATCAGCGGTCTTCAATGCGTATTGCGTGTTAATAAATTGGCCTATTTGGTTGTCAAAGGTCTAGCATGCTTGGTAAATCAGTCCATTATTGTCTAAGTATCCCTTTCTCTCCTCTTCTTGAGGCTTATTTACATCCTGCACGCTCTTCACGATCCTGTTTTTATGGATATTGGGCTTGAGATGCATTATGCTCACTTATTGATTAAGTTTGTTGCTTCTTTGTTTCTTGTTTTACGCCTATTGCCATCCGCCTCGCACTCACTACATCATGCCGTCCTTATTTCTTTTATCACCGCCATTTTATTCCCATTTTATATTGTCACTGATGTCTTATGCATTTTCTATATGATGAACTAAGTTCGAACTATATGTATTGGAAGATGATTTGCGTTGTCTGTATACTTGTCCATTATCATTTATTTTGCCTCTGTTGGTGCCCATATCTGCGTAGGATTAAACATCGCATTAAATGCTTTTTGTTATTTGAATAAATTTGGACATGTACTAATCCTTATCTTTTCTTTATTTACATGAAACGCACCGGAGCAACAAGGAGTCTCACGTCGAGACTCATCGTGGCGAATTAACACCCGCATCTATGTGCATTTCTCTATCCGCATCGGAATTCCAAAACTACCGGCGAAAAGACATCGTCATCCTTCGAGTCATCTTCTTTTATTTATTTTCCTACCGCCCCATTCATTTATTTATTGTAAATTATTTGTCTAACGCTACATTAATTAATAGAATAATTAGAATATCTAAACCCTGAACCTTTAGATTAGAAATCCATTCTCTTTAGGTTAATTACTTTAAACTCACTACATATTGCTTAAGTCATACTAAGCCATTAAATTTTATTTATCCTCTTAACTATTCACCGCTAGCATTTTATTACTAGATTTCCAATTCATTTTGTTATAGACTCTCATTAACACTTACATAAAAGCCCTATTTCTTTTACTAAAAAACCTCCTAAACATTTGACATACTATGATATGCTAATAAAAGTATAAATCATCTTTGCGCATATAATAATATAGGTTTTAATTAGAACTAGCTTTATATATTTTAATCTCACATTTTATGTTAACAAGAAGACTTCCTATATTTTTACTTAAATACTTTTCAAAAATGCATTGCTTTCTTGACATAAATAATTAACCCTAGGTTTGGCAGGACAACCGCAAGTTAGCGGATCTTAGAGGGTGCCTAACCCCTTCCCTCTAGATTAATAAAGAACCCTTACCCGGAATCTCATTAAGTTTAGCAGACCATTAAAATGGAGTTAATGTTTTACTTTAAACTAGTTAAACATTTAGGTGTCCTAATTCACCCAAACTAATTAGGTGGCGACTCCCTAGCAACCCTTTAGCATTTTTAACACTTCTTTAACTTTTTTTAACACTTTTATTTATTTTCTAACATTTCTTATTAAGCAGGGTTTGCTAGAATCCCGTTTTCGACTCCGGTTTAAAATGGGGCGCGACAGAATGGCGACTCCGCTGGGGATTTAAGGTTCTTAACCATAACAGACCTAGGGTTATTATTTGGCATTATTTTTTGCATTTAATTTTGTGTGCTATATTTTGTTTTATTTTTAATTGCTACTTGCTTTACTGCTTTCCTTAAACTGGCATTCCGCTCATATTTCTTCCACTCTGGAAAATTCACACTATCACACACAACACGCGGGTGTGCTTCGCGCACCTATAAATTTCTTTCAAACACCCAAATTTAAGAGAGTTGGTGTTTTGCGCGGAGAATCCGGTCCAACCGGTGGTCGCGTAGCCTTCTCACTCGAGTAGTCCGCTCGGGAACCTTGCGTCTGGAAAAGCCAAATCTTAGAAACTTAAGATAGAGCTATACCACCCTTTATTTTAGGGCATGCATGTATTTACCTTAGGTGGGTCGGTCCCTGGCATCGACACCACAATTAGGAAGACACCAAACTTGTCGACGGGTTTCTCAACCCAACGACCAACCAACATACTATGTGTAGCGTGACAATGATAGACAAATCTAAACCTAATCTTGTCATGTTGAAATTGGAAAAAGTGCACCGTCATTTGGTCGCCATTTCCAACAAAAGCATTACAGTTGGACGGCTTGGACAAATCCATCATGACCTCGCATATGTGACGTTTAGGCCTACCCCTGGCATCAAAGGGTCCCCATGCATGTTAGGACTCGCTTGCAATGTGCAACATGTACTTGCTAAATGTTTTACACTTTTGCAAAACCACATGCTTTACACTAACGCAGTTTGCTACATTTTGTCTAAAAAGATTTATCACCTTCCCCAAAGGTCGATTTGTATTTGACTAAGCAATAGCAGAGCAGGAAGACCCATCTAGCCATAACGCATGGTATTGAAAGATTGGATTTGCATCCCTATTCTGGTCCACCCCAGATTCTAGATAAGAAGGGCAATTTAGCTTAGCAGAATGTTCTCTTTTGCACCATCTTTGGAACTACGTGTGACCTGATTCCCTTGGCGGATACGTAGGCGGCCACATCGGCTTCGGTCCCATCTTTTAGAAAAATCTCAATTTCTCTTTACACCATTGGAACTACGTTCGACCTGATTCCCTTGGCGGATACGTAGGCGGCCACATCGGCCTCGGTCCCACCTTTAGAATTTTACCCAATATTCTCTTGTAATGAACTACGTCGTGACCTGATTCTCTCATGGGGATACGTAGGCGGCCTAAATCGGCTTCGGTCACACCATTAGGAAGCTTTCCCTTCGTTCTGAAAATAACAAGAATACACATAACATACAAGCAACTCCATTGAGACCCCCTTAGGACAAACACCCTTTTCAAAACTGGGACAATGTAGGAAACCAGACAGGGGTTGCAAGTCCAAACAAGTCAGGCACGCAGATGTCAAGGAACAAGGCGGCGAAGTCAAATACGAATCGACCACCCCCCCCAAAACTCACAAAATTTTCTTTGAGCGCAGGTCCTTCATATTAGCAGAAGATACAACAAAAAGTTCTTCATATTAGCAAAAGCAGAAAGAAACAACATAAGCAGAGAGCGCGGCAATCAGCAATCGAGAATTCAAAAGTCATGACAAATCTAGCGCATCAGCTCGGGCATAAAGCATACAACAAAGGCATCATGGCAATTCGCCAGTTGCAAGGAAACATCTCAGGGACGACATCTCTACCCACATAATTGCCTTTCTCAAATATTTATCATTTTGTTTTACTTGATTATACACTAACTTTTTCTCAAGCTTAACTTGCAGGAGCATTTATTCTACAGGAGCAGCAGCAACACGTCCAGGCAACGACGTTATCAGGCGACGACATATATCCGACCCAGTTTCGTCAGTCAAAACTGGGACAATTTTAAGGACTTCGCCACGAAAGGACATTGACAAATAGGATCCCATATGCTTGAAAGATCGACATAAACTGGGACAATTTTAAGGACTTTACTACAAATGACATCAATGGACATGGTCAATTTACGCGAAGGGTTCCATGTCCCAAAACTGGGACAAAATTTAAAAAGCAAGCTCGGCAATGAGCACCGGAGTATGAGAGAGAATGTACCGCCGATTTCGGATAAGGATGCTCGCTCTGTTTCATAACATGTCGCTATTCAAAAATCGACATAATTTCCTACTAGTATTTGCTCAAGATAGAATATTTTCAACAAATGTTTTCGACCGAGACTCGAAATCAGACAGGGGTTACATGGTCCAGACAAGACAACGCGTGCAAATATCAAGAGCCAACACAAATCGGCCGACCCCCTCCCCGAACTCACAATTTTTCTTTGAATGAATGTTGCAGGTCAACAGGAACGAGGAGGACAATAACATTCCAATACAACATCTACATTTCGTCCATACAACGAAGAATTCTACGGGTATGCTTCCATTGTACAATTATGAGTTTACTTGGACGTGCCGCCAGTGATGAAGGATTCCACGGGTATGCTTCCATTGTACAGTTATGAGTTTACTTGGACGTGCCGTCAGTGATGAAGGATTCCACGGGTATGCTTCCATTGTTCAGTTATGAGTTACTTGGACGTACCGTCAGTGATGAAGGATTCCACGGGTATGCTTCCATTTATGCGATTATGAGTTTACTTGGGCGTGCCGTCGGTGATGAAGCGATTCCGGGTATGCTTCCATTGTTGATTATGAGTTACTTGGGCGTGCGCGGTGATGAAGGATTCCACGGGTATGCTTCATTTATGCGATTATGAGTTTACTTGGGCGTCGCCCGGTGATGAAGATTCCACGGGTATGCTTCCATTGTATGCGATTATGAGTTTACTTGGGCGTCGCGATGATGAAGGATTCCACGGGTATGCTTCCATTGTTCAGTTATGAGTTTACTTGGACGTACCGCCAGTGATGAAGGATTCCACGGGTACGCTTCCATTGTATTTTGATTATGAGCTTCCTATTGGAACAATCTATTGGATCAGTTGCGGGTTCTTCACTTTCAATGGCTAGGCAGGATGTTCATACACGGCGGGGCCAGCGAGTCGTGGTAGCGGTTCCCAGTTTTAGCGGTCCTTTGACCCGCCTATATGACGTCAGGTATACCTTTGACCCTTTAGAGATTAGTATGCATGATAGGATTGTTGTATGATGGAATGCCATGAGTGGGTGATATTAAGGTTATGTATGTATGCTAGCAGTAGGTTGGAAGTACGATAAGAGAATCCTTTTAGGCCTTGAAAAGAAGTAAGATAGCGTTAGTGCACCCTTGGGGCCTGTTGTCTTGTGTTATAGTGATGAGTGGATATGTGTGTACGATATCTTAGGACCATGTGTGGCATAATAAAGTTCCATTAGTGTAAAGTACGAGGAGGTACCGAGGGATATTAGATTGGCTCCAAAAGAACATTCGGGGACGAATGTTTCTAAGGGGGGGAGAATGTTACACCCCGTAGTTCAGGTCATGAGTTTGAGTACGTACGAAAGGGGGTAAGACTTAAAATTTTCGAAGGATAGGTTGACGGATGGTTCCGGACGGGTCTGGTCAACTTTGAGGCGGGTTATGATCCGGTACATTGAGAGTTCCTAAGTGTTTCAAAGGCCTAGGGCATAGTTCGTTGAGTCTAGTTTCCAACGCAACCAACCGTTCGTCGATAGGACGTCGGAGTAGAAAGTTATGAGAGTTACAAGTTCAGTTCGCAGACGGACATAAACGTGTTTCGGACAAAGCGGCGAGGCGCGCGCCGGATGCAGGCAGCGCGGAAGAAGCGAAGGGTTGCTGAAGTTGCAGCGCATGGCCGGGATGGCGAGGCGCGCGCCGAAAGTTCGAGAGGCTGCGAAGGTTTGATCTTGTGGCCGTGTGTGGCGGCACCGAGGCGGGATTTTGGGCGGAAAAACTTAGGAAAGTCTGATTTCTCTTTTAAAAAGGTCATGGGAGGGTGACAAGTGTCCCCCCCCCCCCATCTGATTTTGCTTGCATGACTTATATCATCTCTCAAACATCTTCCTCTCTCTAAAAATCAGCTCCTCCTTCTCTCTAAAAAGCCTAAGAAAAATCTGAAAAGTTAAGAACAAAAAAAGGAAGCTTGTGGCTAGCTTGTGGTGGTATTCTTGGCAAGGGAGCTAGCAATAATATTTGGAATAAGTTTGGCTTAAACTTTAAGGTAACATTTCTTCCTTTAGAATTAGTTCTAGTGTTGCATGTTTAGAAGAAAGAACTTGTGGTAGTAAATAATGCTCTTAGAGTCATTGCATGCTAGAAATGTGGTTTGGATATGAAAATGGGTTAAGAAGAGATTATGAGCATGTTGTAGCCTAAAAACTACCTTAGAATTGTTAAGTGAATTGTTGTGACTTATGGGGCAGAATTTTACACACCCAAGTTTAGGTGTGTAATCCCCTTTGAATTGTTGGATTGATTGAACCTTAAATGTGGTGTTTTGATGGTAAATTCGGCCTTGAGAAAGGTGGCAAAGTGAGTAGAAACAAAGGAAATGCTGCCCAATTTTCCATATAATTTAGTGACTTTGAGTTTAGATTATTCTACATTGAAATTAGAGGTTAATAAACGTATCATGATTATTATAGGTTGAAATATTACTTGCGGTAGTTGAGCTTAGCAAGCGGATTGACCAAAGAGGTATGTGGAGCTTTCTTATCTCTTGAGCATGAGTAGTTTTAACTATATAGTACGGTAGACGTACGTGTTTTAAATAAAGTAAGTCCATTGTCGTACTTGACTTGTTTTAAGAAAATGTCTAAGTTGGTTGGGTTAAAGAGTTAACCCACATATTCTTAAGTAATGGTTTATCCCAAATGAAGTAGACAAGGATTTCGTGACATGAAGAAGTATTACGGAAATTGTGTGAGTTTGATTTGAAGTGTAAGCCTCTTGGTTAATAAAAGGAACGAAATCTTTTGAAACATAAGGAGTTATAACGGCCTTATGAGAGGTTAGTTGTAACGGCCTTATGAAAGAGTACGAACGTCTAAAGTTTTAAAGCATAAAGTTAGTATAACGGCTTTATGGGGAGTTGGTTATAATAACTTTATGAAAGGTTAAAGAGTTGGTTTTTCTAGAATAAGGTCATGAAAATGAGATCCATTTTGTATGTTAATGAAAGCCTAAAGAAGTTATGAGTTACTTGGACGTACCGTCAGTGATGAAGGATTCCACGGGTATGCTTCCATTGTTCAGTTATGAGTTACTTGGACGTACCGTCAGTGATAAAGGATTCCACGGGTATGCTTCCATTGTACAGTTATGAGTTTACTTGGACGTGCAAATCGATGATGAAGATTCCACGGGTATGCTTCCATTGTTCGATTATGAGTTACTTGGGCGTCGCCCGATGATGAAGCGATTCCACGGTATGCTTCCATTGTACAGTTATGACTTTACTTGGACGTGCGCTTGATGATGAAGGATTCCGGGTATGCTTCCATTATGCGATTATGAGTTTACTTGGGCGTGCGTCGGTGATGAAGGATTCCGGGTATGCTTAATTGTTGATTATGAGTTACTTGGGCGTCATCGGTGATGAAGATTCCACGGGTATGCTTCCATTATGCGATTATGAGTTTACTTGGACGTGCCGTCAGTGATGAAGGATTCCACGGGTATGCTTCCATTGTTCAGTTATGAGTTACTTGGACGTACCGTCAGTGATGAAGGATTCCACGGGTATGCTTCCATTGTACAGTTATGAGTTTACTTGGACGTGCCGTCAGTGATGAAGGATTCCACGGGTATGCTTCCATTGTACAGTTATGAGTTTACTTGGACGTGCCGCCAGTGATGAAGGATGCCACGGGTATGCTTCCATTGTTCAGTTATGAGTTTACTTGGACGTACCGCCAGTGATGAAGGATTCCACGGGTACGCTTCCATTGTATTTTGATTATGAGCTTCCTATTTTTTCATGCCGTGTAGTATATGATTGATGTTCTCATTGTTAGTAAGGCACGGTAAAAGGTAACTTGATTTCATCCCTGATCCCAGCTTGTTTTCAGACTTATGTCTTCATTCTGATATTTTGATTTCACATACTTGGTACTGTTATCGACCTCGCCGAAGTGCGTTAAATGCGCGTGTTGAGATCGTAGCTTCGGTCCGCACTCTTAGGATCACTGTTCATTTTGGAAAGCTCCATCCCTCGAGGCTTTGTCTTTGGTATGATTCCACGAGGTTATTTACTTTTGTACATTCGGGGTATGGCGGGCCATCACTTGGCGATCGATTCTAGAGTGCAGTAGTCACGTTTGTGGTTTGGGTGTAATTAGGGTGCACAAAGTCGGGGCCGGGCCGGGCCGGACGAAGCCGGACCGAGGCCGAGCTGCGGGATTATCGGACGAAGGCCGGACCAATTTCGGTCGGTCGGTCGATCGTCGGTCAATTCCGGTCGGTCGGGTTTCGGACGATTGGGCCGGTGATTCCCAGCCCAACCAACCCGAGTCCCAGGCCCGATCCTCACTTGACCCGCCACCCTCCACTCCGCCTCCCGCCCGGCCGGACGTATTGACGTATGAAATATAGGTTGTAAATTGATCAAACTTTATCTGATCGTAACTGCGCTCGAAGCGTCCATCTTGCCCCTCAATTTCTCTTTTCCCCCAAATCGTTACGTTTTCCCATTTTCAAATCTAAATATCTTGCGATGTACAATAGATTTCAACGTAAAAATTGCGTGGCCGCGTCAGAATGTCAATTTCAGTATTGGTAATTCAATTTAAAAAAAAACCCAAAGGCGGAATTATATATATATTATATATTAGGAATTTAGAAAATTAGGAATTATATATATTATATATATTAGGAATTATATATATTATATATATTATATATATTAGGAATTATATAATTCAATATATATTATATATATATATATATTATAAAAAAAATAAAAAAATAAAAATATTTTAAATTAGGAATGGATGAAAACAATTATTAAAAACACGGACCGAAGATCGGACCGAATTTCTCGGTCGGTTGGTCCCGGTCGCTGAGTTCGGCGATCGATTTTCGGTCGGACCGAAAATTGCGACCATTTGTAATGATAAGATATCTTGCTTGGCACTTTCGGTTAAGTTATTTTATGAAAGCGGCCTTATCGGCTTGCTAGTGATGTTTACCTTATCTGATTTTGTTTCATGTATGTTCATTGCTATTCTCTCGATGCATGCACGATAAGTACCGGTAAGTACCGATCGCGACCGGTCGGTCGTGACAGAAAAATCCACTGTTTTTTGTTCCTATTTGAGCTTCTAATTGTTAGATGGATTAATCTAGGAAGAAGGTTATAGAATGACTCCAATTCTTGCTAAGAATGGTGCAATTTTCGGATTTGGGTTGAGAGAGGAGGAGATGAACTTGGTGTTTAGAATGAAATTGAAATTAGAATAGAAGGGTTTTGGTATTTTAAGGAAATCTGAAAATACTTGTTTAGACTTACACTTTGGCCCTCTTTAATGCCCTCTTAGTTAAAAACAACCCCAATTAATAAATCTTAACCCCTCCTTCAATTAATCTCAACACTCGTTGTCTTAAATTCTTATCGTCGTATCTTATATACCTTACTAATCCATAACGGAAATTATATATGTATATATACCACCATTACTAAAGAATTTTCGTTACGCATTAAATCATTACCAAAAATTATTCTATAATCACATCCTTAAGTATATTAATTTTCAATACTCGAATCCTATTTTCCTTAATTACGTCCTTACTTATTGTCTTAAACTTACGAGGTGTAACAAAAGTGTTGCACCTACTTTAAAGTCATGCTTTACAAAATACTCTCAAACTACTCTTTTATGGGATATTGAGTTGGAAGAACCAAACTGTCCATGGTGATAATTTAAGCTCACGGCCAAATGCCCAATTTTTGGAGAAACATTCATAACTTCCAACCATTTTTTTTAAGAGTTCAACTTGAGGTTTCCTCTCACTTATATTGAGGATTAACATGTGAAGAGGGTCATGTTCATCGTTGTCAGTAGAATCGACACTAAAAGGTATGTTAAGGTAATTAATTAATTTTTTTTGGCATATTCCATATAACGAAATGTAACCATGGTAATGTTTCATAAATTTTTCTACTCTTAGTAATTAAGAATGTTCAAGTTATTGATTCATATGTTCAAAGCATGTCTAAATATGTTATTAAATCCTTATTGAGGTATGTGAGAAATATGTTAAGATTTCAAATGTTAGCCAAAGATATGTTTCCAAATTCTTATTGAGGTATATGGGAAAGATGTTGATGTTCACAGTGTTAGCCGAAGTGCAAGAATATTCAGGCAGAAACACTTCTATCATTTATTTCAATTTGAATTTTACAATTTCCTTTATTACACTCTTTAATTTTTATCAACAACTCTATCCATCTTCATTACCATCTTTAAATATCTAGAAATAATTACTAAAAAAAATTCAAATATACAACTTTCATTACCCTCTTTAAATATCTAGAAATAATTACTAAAAAAAAATTCAAATATACAACTTTCATTACCCTCTTTAAATATCTAGAAATAATTACTAAAAAAAAATCAAATATACTACTCATGTTCTATTTTAATTAAAAAAAAATCAAATATACTACTAAAGTTGACATTTGTTCATGTGTAATTGCAGATTGGAACTTTAAACTCCTCAAACATCCTAACGTTGTCCGATTATACGAGGATTATCCCTTTCCTTTTTCTATTGTATACTTTCAAATACTCCGAATATTACTACTATAATACATTATATTTTGAACAAACAAAAAATATATATACCCAAGTTGAAGTATCGATTTTTTTAATTATTTTTGAAGAATTGCCTGAAGAGCGCTGCGACGCCTCCTCCCAAGGGTCGCGGCTCCTTCGGCGTGAAAAATCACTGGAACTTAGGAGCCGCGACGCCTTGGCTCCAGTAGCTACTGGAAATTAAGCGTCGCGACTCTTTCCAGAAGGGCCGCGACGCCTACGCTCCAGTAGCTACTGGAAATTAAGCGCCGCTGTGCCTCCTCCCAAGGGTTGCGATACCTCAGATCCAGTTAAATTGAGCGCCGCGGCGCCCTACCGAAGGGTATGCAAATCATAACGAAGTAATCCAGTTATCCAACACCAATTGGGTACATTGGTCCCTACAGATGTGAACGCTATCACCTTCCTGATTTTAGGCGTTCTAACGGGTATGCAAATCATAATGAAGTATTCAATTATTACCACTCAAGTTTAAGATCCACAATAGAAAGAACTTTTGGGGGTATGGAAGAACAACTTTGCAATTTTACGTCGCATGACAGGTTCAATTTTGAAACACAGGTTCAAATAGTCGTCGCAACAATGACTATACACAACTTTATAAGAAGGAATGCAGAAATTGATATTGATTTTGATCTTTATGAAGATGAAAACACAATCATTCACAATGATGATTATCATATATCATCTAACTTGGATCAATCATAGGTTTTTAGTGTAGCTTATTCATCAGAGATGGATCACGTTCGAGACTTAGTCCGCAATCAAATTATAGAGTACATGTAAAATTAGTATTGTAATAATATTTAAATACTATTTGCATTTTAAATTATTATTGTAATAATATTATACTAATATTTAAGTACTCTATTTCACTTTAAATTCTATTATCTATTTGTAATTTTTATTTACATACTTCCATTTATTAGTAATTTTTATTTATATGTATTGACTAAATGTCAATTTTAGTAATTCTACATTCAAATGCAATTTTGATCAAAACTATCTAAACATCATTTATTGATAACAATCACTATTACATTGTTGCATCCAAACATAAATCACTTATGCCAGAATCACTTTTGACAAAATCACTTCTGTCATAAGCACTTGTGCCCACCGCCAATCCAAACATGCCCTAAGTGCATGTTTGATTTGGCTTTTGCCAACCCAGAATCACTTCTGGATGACTACTTTCGTGAAAATGAGAAAAAAATGGTGTTTGGTTTCTCATCTCCAGAATCAATCTGGCAGAAGCTACAATTCCTAGCTTCTGCCAGAATCAATTCTGCCATTTATTTCAGTTTGAATTTTACCTTTTCCTTTATTACCCTCTTTAATTTTCATCAACAACTCTATCCACCTTCATTACCCTTTTTAAATATCTAGAAATAATTACTAAAAAAATTCAAATATACAACTTTCATTACCCTATTTGAATATCTAGAAATAATTACTAAAAAAATCAAATATACAACTCATGTTCTGTTTTAATTAATGGGATCTTTAGTGAATCTAAATGTTGAGCAAACGTTTATGACACAACTTAGAACACAAATAATGATTTGATTAAGTTTTGTTATTTTTGCAGCTTGTGCAATTGTTGAAGGGATAAAATGAACGATCGAAATTTACATACTTTATATTCTAATATTAAAGTACTATATTGCACTTTTAATTCTATTATCTGTTTGTAATTTTTATTTGCACTTTAAATTCTAATATTTAAGTATTATATATTGCACTTTAAATTCTATTATCTATTTGTAATTTTTATATACATACCTCATTATTTTAGTAATTTTATTTATTTATATGTATTTGACTATGTTCATTTTGGTAATTCTACATTCAAAAACAATTTTGATAAAAACTATCCAAATATCATGAATTGATAACAATCACTTTTACAATGTTGCATCCAAACATAAATCAATTATTGTCAAACTCAATTCTATCAAACTCAATTCTTTCAAAATCAATTATGTCAACCGCAGAACCAAACATACACTAAGCTATGAATACAAGTGGAGTGCTAGTGGAGTTAAGATGGGCCTACTTGCCTAATTTTGGTAAAGAACCAAATCATTGACGCCTAAGATGTTGTGTTTTCTTAATTTGGCTCATTGTTTTCTAAAACCCAGTTCGATATTTATTAAAATTAGCCGACTCCGCTCCGAAATACAATGTGGAGTCTTGCAGATATGAAGGAAAAAAAGGCGTTTGAAGTTCAGGACTCTTTGTGAGGCTTGTTGTAAATAATGATGTTGTACGAGGAATAATACAATACTGTTATAAGTATGGTTGAAAGGAAATACAAAACTACAAATAAAATGTATGATGAAATAGTTACAAAATAAATGAAATAGCAGGCTCTAGTCTTTGTCTTGGATTCTGGTTCCAATAACTTCGATTTCCTTGAGTTAGTTTGGACACCTGTCTGAAACAATTCAGCAAACAAATGAAAGCGTAGTGCAATGTTCGTCGAGTCGATTGTTTGATAATCTCTCCTTAAGACAAAATTACTCCCGTATATAATGGCTTACAGTAGATGGGCAATAGTCTTCCAAGATAAAATGACAATACTCTCTCAAGCACAAGCCAAATACTTTAGAGTCCTTGTAGAAGAAACACGAACAAGAGATTGCTAGAAATAGAAGAAGAAAGAGCTTTCAACAATCTCAGATTTTTTTGGAGTTGTAGTGAGTGTTTAAAATATGATTTTGAAGCCTCTATTTATAGGTGCAAAGTTATGATTCACAAGACATGTGAATGCCTTAAATGGGGTACCTTGATCTCTTCAAAAGACACATAGATCATGCCAAGTGTTGGCTGATCTTTGGCCCTTCAAGTCAGTCCATGAATCAGAAGATTCTGGACATTTTTCGATTCACTGTACCGTCGGCGCTGCGGTGCCTCCAGAAGCACCGCGACCCTAAATGGCCAGAAATGAACTTCGAGCTACAGGACGAGAGAAGTCGCTGCTCCTGCCAGAGGCACCGCGGTGCTTGGTAGGGGTGTTCATTTCGTATTGTTACACCCCGTATTTCCAAGAAAATGATATGAGAACGTACGTAAGGAAATAAGATTTGAATTTTGGAACGAAAGAAAAATTATTTTTTCTTAAGGAATAATTTCGGAACGTTGTGAAGGAAAAAGTTAATAACTTGGAATTTGATTCTCAAATTTGACTAGTGGGATTAGTATATGATAATGAAGGGTCGGATCTAATAATATGGGGCCCGCCTAAAATTTCACAATTTTGAGGGGTCCATGTTGTTATGGAGATATTTTTGAAGAGGCAACACTTGGACCAATATGATGGTGTCAAGTGCCCCATCCTCTTGTCTTGCTACACTAAATATATATATACATGAGAGGCTTGCAAGACTCCAACACTTAAAATAATTTCACAAACATTCTATCTCTCTTTTCTCTCTCACTCTCGGCCCAAGTGAAGAATGGGATGAACAAGATTATAAAATCTTCCAAGTTTAGTTTGTTGATCCAAGATTAGGTTCCTAACCAAGTGTTAAGCCAAGATTAAACACCATTAACCTCAAAATCCCTTGAAGCCGTGTGTAGTGGTCTTGAAACCCTAGGGTTGTTCTTCAACTTTTTGGTGTTGAAACGTGAAGGGAAGTTGGTTATAAGCTTGTAAGTGATACATATTTGTGATTGGAACTTGAAGAATATGAGCTAAGACTATCTAAGGACCGACTTTAAAGTGGACTGTTTTGGACATATTTGAGGTAAGGATCATTTTCCTCTTGAAGTAATTGAAGACTACATGTTGTAGTAATGTATAAATGAGCTTGTACTAAAAAGAAAGAAGATTAAAAAAGGGTTGGACAATATTGGATGTTGGGGCCGAAACATGGCAGTTTCGGCCATTGAGATTTGTTGGTCTTGTTGTGGTTATTTTCACTTGTTGCATGTTATATAATGAAGAAAATATTGTTGTTGATAGTTTATATGATTTATATAACATGTTGAAATGAGAATTTGATTAAAAGGAATTAAGAAAAAGGGCTTTGGATATGTAGTTGTTGTAGTGGCCGAGAATGACCCTTTAAATTGTTGGATATTGTGGGCAGTTTTGGGACTGTTTTAGACGTGTATATATGCTGGAAAATCAGCCAACAACTTGCATGTTTAATGTGGTAAAATGGCTAATGAAAGTCCTAAGGAATAAGGGTGTTAAAGGCTTCATATTGTACCCTTAATGTTGACTAATTATGGATTGTTTTATACACTTCTTTTATATAATTGAGGGGCAGAATTTTACACGTCAAGTTGGCGTGTAATCCTCTTTGGTTGTTGTTTTGATTGTGCCTTAAATGGGGATTGTTGGTTGTTGAATTTTGTTCTTGAAAAAGGTGGAAAAGTACGTATAAATGGGGGAAGTGCTGTCCAAATTTCCGTAGAATAAGAGGACTATTACTTGGTATAAGTCTTATACTAGTGTGTATGAAGTTGATAGAAGTATTACTGTTGTTATAGGTTGAAGTACTATTTGTGGCATTTTCTACTTGGCGTGTGGAATAGCCGATAAGGTTGAAGTACCTATTCGGGGCGTATTCTACTTGTCGTGTTGGTTAGTCGTCAATGAGGTATATGAACATCTTCCTTCTCTCTTTTGGCATGTTCTTTGTGTGAACCATAACTGTGGTATTGTTTCAACAGTTATTCTACCCTTAAAGTTAAAGAGTATTCATGTTATTGATTCTATGCTAAAGGCATGTCTAAAATTATTTCTAAGTCCTTACCAAGTCTTATGAGAGATGTTGGTAAGAGTTTTTAGAAAGTATTGGAGTTGAATTGATCTTGTTAGTTATATCACTAATGAGAAAATGTATCGAACAAACCATTGCAGCGTTAAATGAAAAAGGAATCGACAATCAATTATATTAAAATGAGTAGAATGCCATCCACCTGCATAGAAACTAAGATATAACCAGTTCGTTTTACATTTTCTAGGTTCACAACTGATTAGATAAAATCTCATGATATATATTAATCACGACTCATAAATAGATTAATTTGCCAATTCGGATCGGTTATCACTAAACAAATGTTTCCATAATGTTAGCCAGAGGAGCGAGACGAATCTAAATTTCATGTGGTACATGAGGTGGTAGTAACTTGATGTTAAAAGTATACTTGTCTTGATTTTAAAAGTAGAAGTCACTTGGTTTTGAAAGAGTAAGTGCCTTGATGCTACAAGTGTTAGTGTTTTGGGGTTTTATAAAGGAAAGGATGTACGACGGACGTATATGGTACTTTTGGGATTCAAGTCCCTAATATTACATGACGGGATAGTACTTGGTATTTCTAAAAAGGAAGACATGATATTACCTTGGTGTTTATAAAAAGGAAGGCATGACATTGCCTTGGTTTTTCTAAAAAGATAGTTCATTCTAATTGTGCTAATGAGAGTCATAGATGATTAAATTGTACATAGTTACTTGTGATAGCTATAGGTGTACATTTCTTTACATTACACCGAGTCCCAGAATAGACTGGAACATGTCGTATCTTATTTGACTTATAGCACATTACACCGAGTCCGAGAATGGACCGGAACATGTCGTACACTGTATATATATTTCATGGAGTAGCTCCCATGACGTGAGATGGTACACACTCACTGCGGGTCTGAAGGACTCATGCGGGTTCAATTCCCAGGACACATTCCATGGATTAACTCTCCGTAATGCAGGTATCGGGTACATATTTCCTATGCGGGTCTACAAGATCCATGCGGGTAAAATAGTCCCATGAATAGGATCTGCATAATGATTCTATGGGCATGTGCCCCTGATTTTGACGTGACTTTGATATTTTAACTTGCATATGTTTGCTCATATAGTCATTCGTGCGAGTGTTATATTTCCACATCAACGCGTCCCTCACTAGAGGGTCGGCAATGTTGTATATATATTTCATGGAGTAGCTCCCATGACGTAAGATAGTACACACTCACCGCGGGTCTGAAGGACTCATGCGAGTTTAATTCCCAAGACACGTTCCATGAATTAGCTCTCCGTGATACGAGTATCGTGTACAGATGCTCATTGCGGGTCCACAAGACCCATGCAGGTTCGAGTCCCATGCGGGTGAAATAATCCCATGAGTAGGATTGCATAATGATTCTGAGGGCGGATGACCCTGAGTGTGACACGACTTTCATATTATGAAATGGTAATGATTTCATATTTGAAAGGGTTACGGTTGATTTCATATTTTGAAATGGTATTTGGAAATGAAACAGTTGATCTCACTTTTAAAAGGCATATTTTAAAAAGGTACAGTGGTACAATGATACAGTAGTACAGTGGTACAGTGATACAGTGGTACAATGATACAAGGTACAATTGACTCTTATTTTTTATATGGCATGGTAGGATCTGGGATTTGAGTTTTCATACTTGCCCCTGTCATTCTTTTGTACATCTATGATCTTGTTTACTGTACTTCATGTTTACATACTTGGTACCTTGTTGACCCGACTTCAAGCTGCGTTCATGCCCGCAGGTATAGGTACACAGTTTGTGGATCCGCGAGCTTAGGATCCTTGTCCAGCTTGTTGAGATGGCTCCCTTGTTCTGGAGCTTGTCATCTTGGTACAGGTCTTTGGTAGTAGACTTGTGTATATTCAGGGGTACGGCGGGGCCTTGTCCCGTCATAGGTTAATGTCCAAACTCTTAGAGGTCTGTATTCATATGTGGGTTGGACTTGCGTGAGTTGTACAGTTGTAGTTCCTTTGGGCTGTTTTATATATAATGGCGGCCTTGTCGGCTTTGTCTATCTTACTTTTAAAGAAAAAAATATGATGAGTTTTCTTTAGCTTCCGCTGGTTACATGTGATGTATGGGTAGAAGGGTTCCCAGGTAGGGCACCAGTCGCGGTCCCGGGTTCGGGTCGTGATAAAAATGTAAACATTTCAGGGACTGTAAGGAAGTTCAGGAAAGAGCCCAACAGTTCTACAGACCAACACTGATCCTCATCTTCCAACTCTGTGGTTAAGAAGGTTGTCTTAATATTTAAATCATGCAAGACTATGGTGGCTCTGGATATCAAGTTATTCTCAAGGGAGCACATGTGCATGTAGCCGAGGTCTTATACTCGTCATTAGATCCATCTACCTTATACTCAATATGAGTATCCACTTTTACAACTCAAAGGTTCTTTTCCTGGAGGAAGGTCAACCATTAGTATGGTTCTGTAAGATGGACTCTTATTCTTTTCCTTTCTAGAGTCGTGCTTCTGGAATAGACAATGCTACTGCAATAGTCTTCGGTTTATCCTTAACCAAATAGGCTAGAAGGCCTAAGCCAAGTTCAGCCCCCTCTTTGCTCCGTATCGGTTCAACCTTTAGAGCCCCGACTCTTGTGGATCTGGAACACTAGCTTCAGATTATCAGGCCCTCGCGTGTTATTGTTAACCTCGAGCAAATACTTCTTTTCCATTCTCAAGGGAAGATATCTTTAAAGAATTCGGAATTCTTTGACAACAAGAGGCGATAATCACCACTGTTATTTGCAAATCCGGTGGATATGCAATCTACAGTCTTAGGTCCAACTTGACCTATTCCGGTGTTCTAAAATACCCGATCAAAAGTGCCTCTTTACTTATAGAGTGAACATGACTCTTCACTTGCAATGTGAATGTGACTCTTCACTTGCAATGTGAACGTGCCACTTCACTTGTAGGGGCATTTGTTCAACAGTTATGAAGATATGTGAATTAGAAAAGCTCCAGGATCGAGTTGTAATAGCTCTTTGTCATTTGGAGAGGAAAACATTTCATTCATTTTGTTCATTTGAAAAACCAAATTTGCTTTTTTCTACTCGGTTATCCCCTGTTATGCTTGGACAAGTTCTTGTTTTGATTAAGATTTTCTCCACGTATTGAGATATGTTAAGATTAATTATTTCTTTCTTTTGACATGTTCCATGTAACAAAATGTAATCGTGATATTGCTCCACAATTTGCTCTACTCCTAGTAGTTAAGAAATGTTCATCTTATTAATTTCTATGTTAAAAGCATGTCTAAATATGTTCCTAAGTTCTTATTGAGGCATACGAAAAAGATGTTGATATTCGTAGTGTTAGCCAAATGTACAAGGATATTATGCCACTCAGGAGGTTTTATTGTCATTCATACATTTGCATTGCATTCATATTTTACCCGAGACCTTATATTGGGGAGGAGAAACGGGGTACGCAAACCACCTGATCAGCTGAGATATGATAATGATAAAGCCTACGTAGCTAGCCTGTGTGGCTTAATATGAAGGAAGATGCCTGATGAAGGGCCAATATATATATATATATGTATTGGGAAGAAAGATGCCCTTGTGTGACTAGTATATATGTATTATCGCATTTGCATCATGCATGACATTTAGACATATTATGCCCACAGAGGCCGATATGAAATAATGCTCATAGAGGTTGTTACGGTAAGGAAGATGCCCAATGAGGCTGATGTATATGTATATTCCATTGTGCATAAAATTTAGACATTTACTATTGGTCAGTTGTTTCTTTTCAGTTGTTGGTATATCCATGTTATGCTATTATTCATGGCTGACATACTCGACATCGATCGACGCGTCTTTTATCGGGGCCATTGCGTTTACGCCACAAGTTCACATAGACAAGGCGACAATCCACGTTAGTAGGTTGTGGATTCAGCGAATTTTGGAGCACTCCTCTTATTTCGAAGTGTCAGTCTTATTTTGGTATAGTATATTTTCTGCATGCGTGTATGGGTATGGGCGGGCCTTGTCCCGACCTTTTAATGTCGTATACTCTTTAGAGGCTTGTAGATAATGTCCTGTGGGTGTAGTAGATTGTATGGTCTTGTCGGCCTTGGTATGAGTGTGTATATATATAAGTTATTTTCTGGATAAATATTTCACATAGTTTTCTTTCGGCTTAGTCCGTAATTAATTATGATTAGATGTTGAATGTACGAATGGCGGTACCCGACGGGTGGAATCCGGGTGCCCGTCGCGGTCCTCCGGTTTGGGTCGTGACGGTTGCTGTCATGTGACCAGGAGGTCATAAGTTCAAGCCGTGGAAACAACCTCTTGCAGAAATGTGAGGTAAGACTGCATACAATAGACTCTTGTGGTTCGGCCCTTCCCCGGACTCCGCGCATAGCGGGAGCTTAGCGCACCGGACTGTTTTTTTTATTTTTTATTATTGTGAATGTATATTTCTACGAGGAAAGTTAGGGTTAGTAACTTTGGGACCAAGTCAGTTTTTTATTATAAATAGAGATGTTCCTCCATTGTATTTACATTCCTCAAGATCAATAAAGAACTCTCATCTTTTCTCTCTTTCTCCACATTATTCTTGTTCTAGTTTTATTATTTTATAAGAAGAACTTGTATTTCTTATTATTATCACTTCCTTAGGAAATACATTCAATGAATGCCCAAAAGCACTCTTGCAGCCTGCAGCTAGTGTAAAAGATCACTTAACATCATCATCAGTTATATCCCTTTGACAAAAGAAAATTAGACCAAAATATATAAAAAGAACCATACAGAACAAATGCATTAGCACATCATCAATATTGTGATTACTTTCAATTAGACCATTTCGACCTGACTTCTAGACGTATTATAACTAGACCTAGCAGCTCCAGCAGTGTCATCATTGTAAGCTGAAAATCCTGCAGATTTCTCAAGCCTATCACCTTGTCCCCAAATGGCATAAGCTTCCTCACCATGTGCAGCTTCATCTCCAATTTCCATGTCTTCCTCTGACATTCTCAGCGGCACAATAAACTGCACTATTAAACATACCAAGCTTGTCATCACAACGTTCAACACCACGACAAACAGAATCCCGAGAAGCTGGAGACCCATTTGCCTGATTCCTTTGTGGATTTGTCCATCGTGAAGTCCATAGAAGAGGCCATAGTAATTGTTATAGTTGCTGTAGAAAAGGTAGCATAGCTTTGGATTAGCAAAGAGTCCAGTGAGGATTCCTCCTAGGCTTCCGGCCACTGCGTGGGTGTGGAAGACAGCCATTGTGTCGTCCACTTTTTGTAGAAGCTCAGATTTCTTGTGTACTACCATCATTGTGAACCATGGAATAGAGCCTGAGCATAGTCCTATGACTATGGCTGCCCATCCTTGTACAACACCTACACACCAACATATATAAGGGTTTACCGGATTAAAGTTATACTGTATACACTAACACAAGCAATATAATGTAACATGTTATTAACTCATATTCTAGGTTAGTAAATTGTTTTGTTATAAACAGTTAACTCTTAGTAGTTAGTACACATGTAACTTAACCTGATAATGTAAATGTTATATACAGCGTTAGTGTACAGTAACTTAAGCTCGTGATTAGAAAATGCCTGGAACGACAAGAATGCCCCTAATATGGAAGTTATATATTTAAATACAAATAAGATATATAAACATAACGATATTTATTATGGTAGTTTCCAAGAATGGTACTTTAAATTTGTTATTACTAAACTAGTAGAACATGTTATTCCCCGTAATACTTGTCATGTTTGCTCAAAAATTGTTGTTTTAAAGTACTTGTCATTTTAGAAAACCCAGGAAGAATTAATAATTCTTTTCTTCAGTTTTCCCTTAGCATTAATACAGAATGCATTTATTGGAGAAAGATTTATGTGGTGATCAAAGAATAGTTAAGGGTAGATATTAGTCAAATAACTTACTATAAATGTTTTCTCAAATACATCGTAAAATACTACTCCCTCGGATATTATTTTCGTTTTTTTGGTTTACACGCCATTTAATAAATATTAATTAAGAGGGATATTTGACATATTTTATCCTTATCTATGTCTAAGTTATAATATCTCTCTATTCAATGTTTACTCCATTTATGTATCATCTTTATTAATGACATAGGATAAATTGGAGAAAAAATAATTAATAATGTCTTGAACTTCTAAAACGACTTTGAGACAACTATTTTTACTAATCACAACGAATAATTTGAGACGCAAGGGGCAATATGACAAGTAAATAAGTGTTAAGAGTCCCACATCGGATATGAAATGGGAACATGGACTCCTTATATGGACTTGGACAATCCTCACCGTACAAGCTAGCTTTTGGGGTTGAGTTAAGTCCAAGATCCATTCTTTACATGATATCAGAGCCAGACTCATTCCAATCTGTTGTATGTTGGGCCTCCAAATTATATTATACACGCTCCAGTTAACAAGGTCTGAGCGTGCGGAGAGTGTTAAGAGTTTTACATCGGACATGGAATGGAAACATGGACTCCTTATATGGACTTGGACAATCTTCATCCTACAAACTAACTTTTGGGGTTGAGTTAGGCCCAAGATCCATTCTTTACAGTAAGAACAAAGGGAGTGTAGAAATTGATAGATCCCTAGGGGATGTAAACTTTTGGTGTTTCATCACAACATTGGCTAGGTCTTTCTAAAATTGAAAATACTAAAGCAAGTAATAAGTATTAATTACTTACAAAAAAAGAAAGTACTAAGAGTATTAGTTACCATCTCTGTTTGATTTCAATTCTCAAGATATAAAACACTCTTCTTTTTTTCTGGCCTAATCTTCGTAAAGATTGTATAATACCGTTTATGAAAATCAAAATTCGAAGTGGTACTGTTATTTTGTTTTAATATGTTTAAAGTTTGTTAGTGAAAATGATTAAGATTATCATCTCATTTTCAATTAACTCAGTTGCAGCTAGCATATATAAATTAGCAAGGTAAAATTGTTGTGGTACCTGCAGCAGGTGTGATTGCAACTAAGCCAGTGATCATGCCTTGGACAGCACCAATAACAGAAGGCTTTCCAAAGAAGATGATATCAAGAATGAGCCATGTTAACAAGCTTGTAGCAGCAGCAACATGTGTGTTTAATACAGCCAAGGATGCATCTATGCTGGCTGCATATGGATCACCTCCATTGAACCCTGTCCACCCCATCCACAGTAGTCCTGCCCCAGCCAGCATTAGAAGTATGTTATTTGGTGGAAATCTCTCTCTGTCCTTTGTTGACCTTGGACCCACCTGAAATATTCAACAAAAACAAAAATCATAGGCAACCAACCCTTTAATAGACAGCTATAGCTTTTTCTTTTCATTTCTTTCTTCTTATCCCCGTTGTTTGAGTGAGCCGAAGTCAAAAAGAAAAAAGAACTTTGGCACACCAAAATTACCCTTAAAGTTAGTTTGTGGTCCAAAACATATCAAGACAATTCTATGACTATAAGAATATGTTACTAAGGAAGTTTAATGTTAAAGAATTTCCAAATATAATGTAAGTGTCATTCTTTTTGAGTTTGTGAGAGTGCAATCAATTTCTAGCGAAAAATTTATCGGTCAGAATTCCCAGATATCTGATGAAAAGTTTGAAGAAACAGTTTAGAGTACATTTTCTACCGTAAGTCTGGGAAATCTTGTTTTTTCTAGTAGTGGGGAAATGTGGTATCCCTACCCAGTAAGCAGCGGTAAAACCAGCGACGCCAGAAGACAAATGGATGACATATCCACCAGAATAGTCAATGATACCCGCAAGAGATAGCCAACCACCAGTAGACCAAATGGTGTATGCACCAAAGGTATAAGAAAATGTTAGCCATAACGGAACAAACAACATCCAAGCATAAAAATTCATTCTTCCCAGCAATGCTCCCGCTATCAAAATCAAAGTGATCGCCGCAAAAACAAACTGGAAAAACACCATGGTTGCATTAGGGAACAAACCCATAAATGCTTGCTGAAAGAGGTAATCTTGTTCCAATGCGACGTCCACTTTTCCCCATATTGGTATAAGTTTTTCTCCAAATGACATCCTGTATCCCCAACAAACCCAACAAAGAAGTACACAAGCAAAGGCGTACAAAGCCATGAAAGCTGAATTCACTGCCCATTTCTTTTTGACTGCTCCTCCATACAGTATTATAAGGCCTGGCACACTTTGTAACCCCACTAGGGTGGCTGCAACTAGTTGCCATGCATTGTCACCTTTGTTCATCCATGGCGGATTCGCGTCGCCCGGGATCAAGTTTGAAGGGAGCTGAGAAAAGTTAAAACCAGCTGGAGGAGATAATAAATTACTCATCCTTCTTGATCTTTTTCTTTGGTTTATTAGGAGCTTAGGATTTTGAATGGATTATATAGAGATTATAGGATGTTAAACATGCTAGGAGGACCAAGAATATGTTACGAGTTAGAGTTGATTCTCACGTCAAGCTGTCTTTCTACAATGGTAGTTTTCTTGTCAATTTTTTAATTCTAGTGAATCGATATATATCATTACTTAATTATGATTTGTATGTCATTGGTCACTACGCTAAAGTTTGTAGGCTATTTATTATACGGTTATTACAATGTTTTATTGGCAGTGTAACGACAATTGCAAGGAAATCATTCAAGCAGATATTAGAGGAGGAGTTGGCGCAACTCTTGATCCCTTCGTTTATTTTTGTTTGTCTCAAAATCGTGTTCAATTTCATAAAGAAAAAAACTCGTTGCCAACATTTTAAACCAAAATTTTGGACTGTTAATTGGGTGGGTTGGAAATTGGAATACCATATTGGGCTTTGTTTATTGTGCCACCTGTAGAATCTCTGAAATTGATGTGTGAAGTGCAGAAATAACCACTTTTAACTCTGTATTTCAAAATAAAAATAAGTATCTAAATCTAAGCCATATAATAAGTAAATAAGATTTGGATAATAATACACCTCCATTAAATAGCAATCCAACCAATAAGGCAATAACTTTGACAATGGGTCGTCTTCAAACTTGTGTCCTTCGGTTACCTCATGAGCAAATCGTAAAAAGTTTTGCCCATGATGCAAAAAAATTGTTAAACTTAAATTACTTTTTGGTAAGTAAAAGATTTTATCTACCAAGTGAAACGTTACAAAGCAGGGAAAAAAACTGCAGAGTATGGACAACCCCAAACCTGCACTACCAGGCATCACTACTGTTAATGTTGGGTTTTATGTTATGATATTTTATCTAACATAACATTTTCAGTACTAAGTTAAATCAGAAAATGTTGGAACAAATGTCATGACGTTCGGACCATAACAGTTTTGCCCTTGCTTCACGGACTGACTAATCTCGTGGGATTTTTACCACGATGGTAAAGTGACCTGACAAGGATCTTGTTGAGCTGATTATGTAGGGATTTGTTGGGTGTAAAACATACAAGTAAGGCACAACGGAAGTTTAAAATTTTGAGTAAACTTACTTGCTCCAACAAACGTTTCTGGTATGATTATGCGATAATTCAAATCTGCAAAGACATAAAAAAAAAACTTACAGTTTATGCTTTTAATACAGTCTTTACTAAAAGGTGCGCACGCGATTGTCAATCCGGGTGCAAGCCTTGCTTCGGTATATTTCTTTGCCCAAGAAAGCTAGGAAATCTTGGCAGAGGTTTGAGAGAATTTATTTCCTGAACTCTAAGTTCAGAAAGTGAAAAATGAGTTCTACTGAAATTATGGGTTAAGTGTCAAATATATGGTGAGGAAACCCTAAACCCAATCAGATTTGGATCAGGCTTCAAGACCTGACCCAAATCCAAATTGCGATGGGCGATCGGTGGGCCCATTGTTATGACTCCTTTATTTATTTTCAGACGCGTTTTAGTTCTAATTAAATCCAAGACTTAATTTTAACTTAATTAATTAATTTTCATTAAATGAAAATTATTCCATAATTTATTATAAAATATCTTGATTCAAAATCCGATATTTTACATTCTCTCAATATACTCTTAGGCCAGAAAAGACAATCGACTTAGTGTGACCGCTTTAGGCGCCCACACATTGACAACGATCAAATCGAGGTTCACACGGAACTCTGACGGCGCGGTGGCGGACCCGATATGTGAAATGCGTTTACAAGACTCAAGTAAACAAACCTCTATGTGAGATGATAAATTCCTTTCATTCGCGACACACCCGATCAAGCTTAAGATTTGCCAAGTGTACATCCAAATGGCGATCACTTTATCTCATCTATATTAGTCGACAACTAGACCATATCCTAGATATGTCTCTTTGCGTTGGCCAATGACTTGGTCGACCTAACATCTCCGGAAGAGTGTTCTACCGAAATTCCATCGAGGAATGAATCCTATTATTGGCTCAACTACCACCTTCAATCTACTTCGTAATGCACCCAATACAAGCGTCTCAACCTATAAGGCATTTGAGCTTAGGGCGGGATCAAAGTGCATTGCTCGTAAACAAGGTGATATTGACCTCAAGTCTAAGGACCTCTATCTCCCGTCACGATAATACTCTAGACATGTATAACAAATAGTTTATCGGCAGGTATGCCAATACTCTCCGAGAGTATCCGTGTGTCCAAAGACTAGCAACTATTGCTAGCGATGAAGTGAGATATACTACATTCTCAGAATGTGATGCGGACAGCGTATGGACTTATAACATATCATTGATATCCCATTCTCGATGATCATTAGTCTAGACTATTTTAAGAACTACACTCTATCATTAATATCTCACACTATTAATGTAATGATGTAAGTTTAAGGGATGCACATTAATGAATAATATAAACAATCAAATAATAATTCAATAATTGCAAATGCCAAGTATATATTAATCTTATTAATAATATGAATGTGTTCAAGTACATCTGCTCCTAAAATGATTGTTTCTAGGACATATATACTTTCAATCTCCCACTTGACCTAGAGCCAATCACTAACGTATCTAAGGCCCATATTTTCAAAATGACCATTATGCTTGAGTAAGCTTAATGATCTAGTAAATGGGTCTGCTAGATTTTCATCTGTGGGAATATAGTCTATCTTTATTTCTTCAGTCTCTACCACCACTCTAAGTATGTGGTATTCCCTTGGTACATGCTTGTTTCTGTTTGTTGATCTTGGTTCCTTAGATTGCGCAATCGCACCAGTGTTGTCACAATAAATCGTTGTTGCACATCTGGCACTTGGAACAACCCTTAGTTCCTTTAAGAATTTAGATATCGTAACAGCTTCTTTATAAGCTTTCGATTAAGCAATGTACTCGGTTTAAGTTGTCGAATCGACAGTTGTAGCTTGCTTGGAACTCTTCCAACTAACTACTCCACCATTTAAAATGAAGGCATAATCAGACTGAGATTTGAAGTCATCAAGATCTGTCTGGAAGCTAGCATCAGTGTACCCAGTAGCTACTAGCTCTTCTTGTCCGCCATAGACTAAGAAGTATTCTTTAGTTCGTCTAAGATACTTAAGAATACTCTTGACTGCTTTCCAGTGTTCCTCCCCAGGATTCTGCTGGAATTTTGCAAGTCATGCTAAGTGCATAGGCCACATATGGCCTTGTACAGGTCATGACATACATGATTGACCCTATAGCTGAAGCATATGGGATTCTCTTCATGCGTTCAAGTTCTGCAACTGTGGAAGGACAATCCTTCCTTGACAACTTGATGCCTTGACCCATAGGAAGATTCCCTTTCTTGGAATTTTCCATAAAGAAACGTTTTAGCACTCTGTCTATGTATACAGACTGTGACAGCCCCAACAATCTATTAGGTCTATCTCTGTAGATTCCAATTCCAAGAATGTAGCAAGCTTCACCCAAGTCCTTCATCATGAAGGTTCTGGATAACCATTCTTTGACTGATTACATGAGAGCTTTATTGTCTCCCATTATCAATATGTCATCTACATATATAACAATGAAGACAATGTTCTCATTTGTGCGTTTACTATAAACGCACGGATCTTCCTTGCTTCTAACAAAGTCAAACGATTTGATTGCTTTGTCAAAATAAATGTTCCAACTCCTTGAGGCTTGCTTAAGTCCATAAATGGACTTTTGTAGTTTGCATACTGCTTTGGGTTGAGTCTTAGATGTAAAAACCCTCTGGCTGTATCATATACACCTCGATTAGATTACCATTGATGAAGCGGTTTAACATCCATTTGCCAAATATGATAATCATAGTATGCAACTATAGCAAGCAAAATCGAATGGACTTAATCTTCGCATGAGCGAAAAGGTTTCATCATAATCGACCTCAGGCCGTTGATTATAACCTTTAGCCACCAATCTTGCTTTATAAGTCTGTATTTTGCCATATGCATCAATCTTCTTCTTGAAGACCCATTTGCATCCTATGGGTCTAACCGCATTGCAAGTCAACCAAGTTCCATACTTGGTTTATGTACATAGACTCCATTTCGGATTTCATGGCTTCTTGCCATCTCTTTGAATCAATGTCTAACATTGCTTCGTTGTAGGTAGTAGGTTCATCATCATCAGGAATATCTATCTCATTATGTGTTTCAACAAGGAGATTAAGTCTTTCAGGTGCACGATGAGTCCTAGTGGTCCTACGGAGTTGAACATTCTGCGTTTGGTGTTTCTTTGTATTTTGATTTTGAGAAGATGTTTGTGTGTTGGACAATCCACCACCTTGAGAACTTTCAGGAATATCATTTTGAATAGGATGATGCACAACTATTGTGTCATCTATCATTGGTTGTGCATGAGGGTCTTGCATTTATGCAGTATCCCTCACAACACTCCCACTGGCTGAAGGGCGTACTCTAAGTACCCAATCATCATCAAATAGACAAATACTCCCACTGAATCCTTGTCTAGGTTATTTGACAAGGGGTCATTCTCTACATTATTTTGTACCTCTTGAATTTCTTCAAGTTCTATCTTGTTGCAACTCTGTTCCTTGTAGACATAGTCTTCTTGAGGAAAGTTGCATTCTCCGAAACAATTACTTTATGTTCCTCAGGAAGATAGAAGTAGTACCCTCTTGTTTCCTTAGGATACCCTACAAAATAATACTTCTCACTTTTAGATCCAATTTGTCAGTGAGCAACTTCTTTACATATGCAGGGCACCCCAGGGTCGCATGTGTTTAAGTGCTGACTTCTTGCTATTCCATATCTCATATGGAGTTTTCTCAACTGACTTTGATGGAACTCTATTCAAAATGTAGATTGAGCTTTGCAATGCATATCCCCATAGGTATGTTGGTAGAGCTGAGAAGTTCATCATGGATCTAACCATATCTAATAAGGTACGATTTCTCCTCTCAGCAACACCATTCATTTGTGGCGTTCCGGGAGGTGTCCATTCTGAATGGACTCCATGAAGCTTCAAGTAATCTAGAAATTCTTTACTTAAGTACTCACCTCCTCGATCTGATCGAAGAGTTTTAATACTTGTTTCAAGTTGCTTCTCTACTCGACTTGTACTCATGAATTTCTCAAAAGCTTGGACTTATGTTTCATAAGATACACATGCCCAAACCTTGAGAAATCGTGCGTAAAAGTGATGAAATAAAGAAAGCCTCCCTTAGCTTGAGTTGGAAAAGGCCACATACATCGGTATGGACTAACTCAAGCACCTCTTTAACGCGTACTCCTTTCCCGAGAAAGTGATTTGGTTGTCATCTTTCCTCTTAAGCAAGATTCGCAATCACCATATGACTCTAAGTCAAATGGTTCTAAGTAATCTAATTTCCTCAATCTTGCTATCCTTGATTCATTGATGTGACCAAGTCTGCAATGTCATAAGTAGGTGGGATTTCTTTGATTACTTATTTTAGCTCTTTTATTTTGTATATTGAAAATTTCATGGCTCTGATTTAGAACATACAATCCATCCACAGCGGAGCATTTCCACAAATAAAACCAATAAAAGGCGATACATGCGAATTTGGCAATGAATGAAGAAAATCCCTCAATGTCTAACATTGGGATAGAGATAACATTCCTCGTTAACGAGGTAACAAAATAACAATTATTAAGTTTTAAACAAAAAGGCCAAAGGGTAAATCCAGTCTATAAATTCCCAACGCATTCAGCATCCACTCGTGCTCCATTTTCAATGCGCAGATCAACCTCCCACGGTCCAACCTTTCTGCTGTCAGTTAGACCCTTCTCATTATTACAAATGTGAGAGCCACAGGCGGTATCTAATACCCAGCAGTGAGAGTTAGTTACAGACATATTTATTTCAATGACAAACATACCTTGTCCAGCAGGTCCAGAAGCACCTAGTGCCTTGTGTCCTATTGGATCGTTGCAATCCCTTTCATAAACCTTCAGCATGTTGTGAAGTTCTGGAAGATTCACCTTGGTTCCATTCATGTTGAAGTTCACAATGAAATTCTCAAAGAAACCAGAAAGCGAGTTCAAGATTAGATTAACAGAAACATTTGCAGGCAACTTCGTTCCAATCGAAGCCAACCTCTCAATTAATCAAATCATCTTCAAAACATGTTGTGACACCTGACTCCCTTCGTTCAGCTTACACTTAAAGAGATCTCTCAACAGTTCATACACCATTGTCTGAGACTGTGATTCATAAAGACTCTTCAAATGTTCTAGCATCTCGTTGGGATCCATGTTTTCATGTTGCCTCTGTAACTCTACAGTCATGACAACATTATACATTGTGCCAGGGGAGCATTGTCTAGATGCTTCTGATAAGCCATCTTGTCAAACAAGGCACTCAGCAGGATCATCAGCAGGGACTGTTGGGAATGTTGTGTCTAACACATACTCAATTCTTTCTAGTTTTAACACTAATCGCAGATTTCTTTAACCAGTCAGGAAAGTTTGCTCCAGTCAACTTGTTTGTTTCAACCGATATTTTAAGTAACAGATTCGACATTTTATACTGAAGAAAGGATAGACTTGAAATTAATACTCTAATATAATTTCTATTGAACACATTCATTAACTAACTAACATGGTCTTTAGTTTAATTTGCTCCCACTATTTTAACATACTCTTTTACCCCATAAAGAATACAGACTCATATCAAATACGATCATAATGGACCAAGATCCAATCTCATGTTGTCTCCGCGTTTGCTGAGGCTGATAACTTCAACAACACGATCTGGTAGGTCTCTAAACCAATTGCAAACAATTTGCAACTCTTGGTTGACCGAATGTTCTAAACAATTCGATCTGCGTCCTCTATTGTCCGACCTGAGGCGCCAAGACGACTAGCAAGTCAACCCCGTTATGCGACTGCAATTATGTATCTAAGTGGGCTTAGCCTTCATCAAGCAAACACTGGGGTGTAAATACTCACGAATGTTTATCACCTACTACAACATTTATATGCATCTATGAAAGGGTCTGAGTCCTCGTAGACTTAGAGCAAATGTTGGGGCATAAATACTCATCTCGCCGAAAAGGATTTTGCACCACAATCAATTATAACGGACGACGCGTTCATTTTAAATGAGACTTGTATTAAATTTGGGGAACATTTTAATTCAGGGTTATGACCAAGATCAACTATTATATCATACATCATATGACATCCTATCATGCAATTTCTAAACACATTTAGATGGGAAACCATCAAACCCAATAGGCATGATATAAGATAGTTTTAATCATATACTGGACGCCGTCTACCTAGACAATAATTGCGGACTCTATTCTAATTATTTAAATGACAATCAATTAAACAATTAGGAGAAACAATTAATCTGTGCACACATTATCAAATAATATGCTAAATAACAATAATTGTGGGTTAATTAATTTTGTTTCAATTTAGGAAATATTTAAATTCAAAATTTATACTCAATTTTCAATTTTCAGAATTTTCTGCTCATCCAAACAGTCCCTTGACAATTCAGAAATTAAAATTTAATTTTAGGTATTTCGCAATTTTGAACCTTAAAATATTTACTGATTTACCCAAGGACACAATCGCTTTTAAAATTTCTGATTGACCTGGGATGAATCTGCGATTTTAAAAACTTTTAAAATTTGAAAATATCTCAGGGACTAATTTGTAATTTTCAGAACTTAAAATATTTTCAGATTTGTTAAAGGACCAATCTACAATTTAAAACCCTAATTTTAATGTGCAAAAAGGTCCTTACACTATTTCAAATTTTCAATACCAATTCCAACTCAAATCAAATTTGGGATTGATTTGGGCGAAATTGGCGGAATTAAAACACGCAGCGATGGCACACGTCGGGACGAACTCACGGTGGTTTTCACCACCGATTGGTGGCCAGCGGTGGCGGAATCTGACGCCCGGCCGTGGTTCTAAAACCGTTGGTGGTGCTCCTTTTCCGGTCATCGTTGCCGTGTAACACTACCACCATTAGATTCCTCTCGTCGAGACGAACACAATGGTATTATTACTTTACGATTTAAATGCTTTGTGGTGGTGAAACGATCCGCCGTCGGCGGTTTAAACGACTTTTTCCGGCGTCTTCAACGCGTTCCGCCACCTCTCAACACCTTTATCGACCATCTTAAGAAGTGAATTTCTCGATAATAGTGGAGACGGTGTTAGTACACGTCGAATCGCCGAAATTTCCGTCGAAAACGCCACTGTTCACGTCGTGAGCGATGCATGATCCATTTGTTCGTAGTGAGCGATCGATTCTTATTCATCGCCAATTTTTTTAAAAAAAAAATTCCGAAAATCAGTTTTAAATCAAAACAATTAATTATCCCACATATCGTTATTAAAGATTACCGTATAATCATTAAACCAGTCTGTGCTCTGATACCACTGTAGGGATTTGTTGGGTGTAAAACATACAAGTAAGGCACAACGGAAGTTTAAAATTTTGAGTAAACTTACTTGCTCCAACAAACGTTTCTGGTATGATTATGCGATAATTCAAATCTGCAAAGACATAAAAGAAAAAACTTACAGTTTATGCTTTTAATACAGTCTTTACTAAAAGGTGCGCACGCGATTGTCAATCCGGGTGCAAGCCTTGCTTCGGTATATTTCTTTGCCCAAGAAAGCTAGGAAATCTTGGCAGAGGTTTGAGAGAATTTATTTCCTGAACTCTAAGTTCAGAAAGTGAAAAATGAGTTCTACTGAAATTATGGGTTAAGTGCCAAATATATAGTGAGGAAACCCTAAACCCAATCAGATTTGGATCAGGCTTCAAGACCCAAATCAAATTCTGATGGGCGATCGAGCGGCCATTTGTTATGCGGCTCCTTTATTTATTTTCTGCACGTTTTAGTTCTAATTAAATCCAAGACTTAATTTTAACTTAATTAATTAATTTTCATTAAATGAAAATTATCCCATAATTTATTATAAAATATCTTGATTCAAAATCCGATATTTTACATTCTCTCAATATACTCTTAGACCGAAAAGACAATCGACTTAGTGTGACCCTTTAGGCCTTCACACATTGGCACTTGATCAAATCAAGGTTCACACGGAACTCCTAGACGGCGCCGGTGACGGACCCAATATGTGAAGTACGTTTACAAGACTCAAGTAAACAAACCTCTATGTGAGATGATAAATTCCTTTCATTCGCGACAAACTCGATCAAGCTTAAGATTTGCCAAGTGTCTATCCAAATGGCTTGATCACTTTATCTCATCTATATTAGTCGACAACTAGACCATATCCTAGATATGTCTCTTGCATTGGCCAATGACTTGATCGACCTAACATCTCTGAGAAGCTGAGTGTTCTCTCGAAATTCCAATCGAGGAATGAATCCTATTCTTGGCTCAACTACCACCTTCAATATACTTCGTAATGCACCCAATACAAGCCGTGTCTCAACCTATAAGGCATTTGAGCTTAGGACAGGATCAAAGTGCATTGCTCCGTAAACAAGGTGATATTGACCTCAAGTCTAAGGACATCTATCTCCCACATGCTGATAATACTCTAGACATGTATAACAAATAGTTTATCAGCAGGGTATGCCAATACTCCTCTAAGAGTATCCATGTGTCCATCACTAGCAACTATTGCTAGCAGTAAGTGAGATATACTACATTCTCTAAGAATGTGATGCAGACCACATGTCGACTTATAACATATCATTGATATCCCATTCTCAATGATCATTAGTCTAGTCTATTTTAAGAACTACACTCTATCATTAATATCTCACACTATTAATGACAATGTAAGTTCAAGGGATGCACATTAATGAATAATATAAACAATCAAATAATAATTCAATAATTGCAAATGCCAAATATATATTAATATTATTAATAATATGAATGTGTTCAAGTACATCTGCTCCTAAAATGATTGTTTCTAGGACATATATACTTTCAGATTATACACGTGGGAAGACCAAGTCCAAGACGTTGCTAAACTTGGGGAACAAGTCCAAGAGGTTGGAGGATTTTGCTCCACATTCGTCTCCAACAAACCTTATCAAGCTGCCCACCTTTTGCCCAACTTCCATAACGATTCATTAAGCATTTCAAGGAAGACTCTCTACTATAAATAGAGAGGCTACATCAAGGAATCGAGATCCAGAAAACTCGAAAAGAAAACATCAAGAGAGAGCTCTCAAAAGATCACGATTTGAACACTGAATCACTGTGTTGTCTGAGCTTTTCGACGACATTCCGTCCAACATTATAGTTGCTGCCTAGATTCTAGATTAGTTCTTTATTGAAGCAATTATAATGAGATGTCGTCTATATCTACTTAGTTAGATTTTTCAGGCATAAGTCATCTGCGACTTAAACATTTTTATTCCTTTTGTATTATTTTGTAAGATTGTAAAAGAATGAATATATTCAATTGTATATATACATATATATACCATACTTTTGGTCATTGACCATTATAGTATGTAAATATTAACCTTTGTGTCTTTATTATTTTCGCTGCAATTTACTCTTCAAAGGTTTTTTTTCTATTTTTATCTAATTGTCGTCAGTTCTGTCGAACGACATTGTTAACGACATTTGCAAACTATTTTAGCATACAAGCGATTTTACTTGCTGTTTGATTTTGATTATTCCATAGTATAACCCCCGGGACCTAACAAGTGATATCAGAGCCAACACTTGACTTAATAAGTGTTTGGTCCTGTTATATAAACTATGGATCCGACTAATCCAACAATTTGTAGACTTCCTATTTTAGATGGATCAAACTATGCCTATTGAAAAATTCGTCTACGCTCTCATATCAAATCCATAGATATTAGAGCATGGAGATCTATTACCAATGGATATACTGTTCCAATGCTACCACCAGATGAGGAAGACGACATTCTTGCTAAGCCTGAATCCGAATGGAGTGTGGAAGAAACCAATAATGCAAGCTTCAATGAAAAAGCCTTAAATGCTATTTTTGCATGGGTTGATCTCTACATGTTTAAGCTCATTCAAAATTGTTCCACTGACAAGGATGCTTGAGATATTTTGCAAACCCATTGTGAAGGTAGCTCTAGTGTTCGTCGAACGAAGCTTCGTATGCTCATGAGTAAATATGAACGTTTAAGGATGGAAGAGACGGAGGATATTAAAACATATTTTGAAAAGTTGATTGGCATCTCTAATGAATGTCAAGTTCTTGGTTCTCCGTTAACCAACAATCAACTTGTGAAAAAAACACTTTGTTCTCTTCCTGAAAAGTTCAATATAAAGATATGTGCGATTGAAGAAGCTCACAATCTAGCTACAATGGACCTTCATACTTTAATGAGTATTCTCAAAACTTATGAGATGAATATGAAGAATCAAAGGACATTGTATAAAAGCAAAGATATAACACTTCAAGAAAAATTCGTAGAGAGTCATGTCGATGATGAGGATGAAAATCTTGAAGAAATTGGTGATGGTGCAAATGTTGTCCTCCTTACTCAAAAATTCAATTCGATGGTAAGGAAGTACAAAAATAATAATAATAAATTTAAATCCAAAGAGCACCAAAACCAAGTCTTCAATCAAAAGTCCACTAACCCTCTTTCTATAGTACAAAGATGAAATCAACTAAGGAGAATAAACTCAGACCGAACCAAATTTTATTCCAAACAACGTGATTTTGTGCAATGTCATGCTTGTTCGGGATGGGGTCATTATGCAAATGAATGTGCAAATACCTTAAGAAAATTTGGTAAAAATCGGTGGGTTTCTCTGAGTGACGATGAAGAAGAAGAGGAAGGAGATCAAGAAATAGAGTCACAAGCAATGCTGACCACTGTTTACGAACAGTCTCTCTCAGATAATGAAAATGTCATCGACAATGTTGTCCCAAATGTCACAACATTTGCGTCAACATCTGCGACGACATCTGCAGGTCCAGAAACATCCGAAAGGTATGAATATTTTAATTATCCTGATGTTAATTGCTTTACTAATATTATTTCTTGTAGTGAGACTAGCTTTGACGATCAAGTTGATCCCAAAGACGACATGATTAAGGAATTGCAAAAACTTTATAAAGACTTAATCGTTGAATCCAAGCAACTTGACTCAAAGTTAAAATCTTTAACTCTTGAGAATACAGGTTTAAAAGACACAATAACCTGCTTAGAGGTTACACTTACCAAAAAGGATCTTGAATTTGGTAAGATTAGTGCAAAATTGAATCTAGCTGAAACAACCTTCCAGAAACTCAATACATGTACCTCCAAATTGGATGAGATTCTAGGTGTTAGTCAACCATTACAAGAAGATATTGGGTACAAGAACTCACTTAATGCAGTATGCTCTAATTTATTTGACAAATCTGGGAGAATAGATTTTGTAAAAGAGAAAGGATCTAAAGACAAACTCCCAGTCGCGTCAAATGACATGAAGTTTGTGTGCCATTATTGTAACTCCTCTGGGCACATAAGACCATATTGTCGCAAACTTCAGAATTCTAGGAGCAGAGTGTTGTCAATACGACTGTCCAACATTTCAGACAACACTCGTAGCAACATTCCTGACGGTAGAAAAGAGAACTATTGTAAGAAAGTTTTGATGCCCAAACTGAATACGAGATGTAATGTTGTCATAACTGCTTTGAGGACTAACAGTTCAGGATCTTGGTACTTTGACAGTGGGTGCTCTCGTCACATGACAGGGACAAAGGAATGCCTAAAGAACTACGAGTCACTCAGT
Source organism: Przewalskia tangutica (assembly GCA_029844215.1). Lineage (NCBI taxonomy): Eukaryota > Viridiplantae > Streptophyta > Magnoliopsida > Solanales > Solanaceae > Przewalskia > Przewalskia tangutica. Next base: position 102,551,398 of record CM056725.1, on the reverse strand, counting down.
GGAGGAAATATAACTTATGGAGGTGGCAGCAAAAGTAAGATCATAGGAAGAGGAACCTTAAGTGTTCTTGGTGTTCCAGCCTTGGAAAATGTCTTACATGTTGACGGCTTAATGGCTAATCTAGTCAGTATAAGTCAATTGTGTGATGACAATCTAGAGGTAAAGTTTAATAAGTATGTTTGTATAGTTACAAGTGAAGCTAACCAATGTGTAATGTCAGGTACAAGGACAAGCGATAATTGCTATCTTGTTGGAGAACAAGAGATATGCAATATTGTTAGGACAGATGACACTACCTTGTGGCATAAAAAATTAGGACATGTCAACTACCGTAACCTTTAAAGATTAATTTCTTATGAGCCAGTAAGAGGCATTCCTAAATTAAGTCCTAAAGATAAAACAGTGATTTGTGAAGATTGTCTAAAAGGTAAGCAAACCCGTGTCTCTCCTAGAATGACGGACAACACTCAGGTACGTCTCACTGCTTTCAGCTTTTGCACATGGATCTTATGGGTCCAATCGAGGTAGACAGCCTAGGAGGCATGAGGTATTCTTATGTGACTGTAGATGATTTTTCCAGGTACTCATGGATATTCTTTTTGAAAGAAAAGTCTCAAACTTTTGGCATGTTCAAAGTGTTGCACTCTAGGATAATGAATCTGTATCATTCTTGCATTTTTTGAATTAGGTCAGATCATGGAAAAGAATTTGAGAATAATCTGTTCTCAACATTTTGTGAGAAAAAGGGTATTTTCCATGAATTTTCTGCTCCCAAGACTCCTCAGCAGAATGGTGTAGCAGAAAGAAAGAATAGGACTTTACAAGAGATGGCTAGAGTCATGCTGAGTTCTAAGAAATTGTCAAAATATTTTTGGGCCGAAGCCTTGAATACAACAAGTCACATAACAAATAAAGTTTATCTTAGGCCTGGAACTAAAATAACACCCTACGAGCTGTTAAATGGAAAGAAACCAAATCTGCATTACTTTCATGTATTTGGGTGTGTGTGTTGTTGACACCCAATTTTGACCCTCCAGCCCAGTCATTAACTATAAATTACACCAATTTTCAAATAATTTTTAAATAATAAAATGCAGCGATAAAACATTAAATACATGCATAAATAAGCAATTTAATAATAGAATCACATCTTACGTAGAAGATTAAGCACTTAGAGTTCCTCGCCTGCATTTATTAATTTGAAGCCCTGTCGTAATTCTTAAATGATAATAAAATAGATAAATATATAAAATAAATAATTTGACAATGACGTCGTGTTAAATATTCACATTTATTAATAGCAAGGCGATTTCATAATTCGTAATTTAAATTAATTTCAATCTAATACATGCGTTTTAATAATAAGCGTCGCATTCATAAAAGCATTAAACAGTCCTTAAATGTCATATCTGCATATAGCATTTAAATAATTCAATTTTTAATTTAATCGCATTATAATTATTAAGCACTAATTAAATAACACGTCCGTCTTTATTTTTTATCTCAAACTTAGACTGACAAAACACCTAAATAATTTAATCACAATTTAAATAATTTAATTTACCACTAATTAAAATCTAACATTAATAACACACTTAAAACTCTACCCAAATTAAACAATTAGGCTCCCTATCGCAGCCCACATCGCCCAAAGCCCAATACCCATCTTCAACCCTTAAAACAAAAGAAAAAAAAACCTAATTCTTATGCTACCTCAGCCCATTTACCCGCAGCCCACACCCCTATTTCCTTATCAGCCCATCACACGCCCACAAACTTTGATCCTCTTCAGAAAAGACATAAAACCTAACAACGCCCTCAACCTAAAAGCTCGTCGCCGCACCTCGCCCATGCCGGGATTCTCGCCTGAGAATCCGGCGAATCGAACCCAAATCTCATCCCAATAAACACAAAAACTACAAATCAGCCCCAATATTCGATAAACTTGCCTTAAGAAATCGACCAGAATCAAACAAATCAACCCAAAATAGCACACTAAATCGTAATAAATCGCACCAAATCAGCACTATAAACCTTACCCAAACTTAGGACCTAAAGTTAGGTTATATAAGCAAAGCAATCCTTACATGCAAGGACAACAATCAGGGGGGAAACCCATCACCTTTCTGAAACCCTGACACGAACAAAAAATCGACTCAACTGTCATAGAACGTAGGGGAAACCTGAGGGAACCTGTTAGCATCCTTTAGCCGAAACCTTTCTTTCAAAAAAAAGCCTAGAATCGACCACAAATTGCGCCGCTTTCAATAGCATAGCATAAAAAATCTCCGAGTGGCTTCGACGACTTGATACGCTGCCTCGGGTCGTTGTCCGGAGAAGGTAATCTCGCCTCCTTTCATATTTTCTCATTCGATTTGTATTTCGTGATATATGTGATGATTATGTGTTGGTTAAATACGCTTAGCTAATATAGTTGTTATTTGTGTATGTAGACTATTCTGAAACTTGTTTGGTTGATACTATCTGTTGTTGGAATCAGTCACAGTAGCATGTTTTATTATATCTACTTTGGATTGTCAAGCACAACTAATTGTTATCCGGGTCTGAATAGGGGTTTATCTGATCAGATTAGGTGATGTTGGCTTGAAGCTGGTTAGTTGGGAAAACTGACTCGAGAAATGGCTTTAAGTAAATTTCAGTTTTACTCCTCTGGACATATTAATAGTCTGCGTCACCCTAACTTAAGCTGAGTAATAAGTGGAATTCCTATGCCTTTTACAGCTGCGATTATATGTGTCATCTCTGTAATGAACATCTACATCAGACCTCTAAGTTAAATGTTGAACTTTGAAGTGGTTTGCAGGGTATAATTAATCTTATCTTAGCCCATGTTGTATCCATCATGCATCTGTTAGGACCCCTCCCTAAACTTATCTTGTAATTGAGTATCTTTGCATGTTTAAAATAATTATTATGTTAGACTAAAGACCTGCACACCACCCTGTCCAGTTTGTGTATCTCGACATGCCTCTTCTTTATCTTCATAAGTACATCTTGGCCTAGATTATAGCATGAATCGACTCTCTCAATACAAATCCAAAGGTGTGCCTCTAAGGTCGAACATTCATAACTGTAGTCATCTTGTCTCATGTATATCTGGATACATTTAATGTCAAAACCTAGTTGCTACAACACATGTCCAGGATCTTGTGTGTTCAATATAGCATGAGCAACCTTAGTATCTAATATGTTCTCTGATGCTTGTCTTCTCTGTATTCTGCCTCCCTGAAAATCTGAAATTTCACATTTAGGCTTGTCTTGTGTTTCTCTGCATTTTGTTTGTATCTAAGGCCTAATGCCTGGGCTGTTCTGCCTCTCCTGATAATTACTACATTTGAGCTTGCTTCATATTTCATTGTTGTCCCTCTGTTTGGTCTGCTGTTGGGTCTTCATTACGATATTCCTTGCACATGGTATATTGTGGGCTATCAAAATTATTAGCTTGCTGTTTCGGTTCTTGCCCAAGCAGTGGGTTTATGTATGTTCAAGTTTTTTATGTTAAAATGTTATTTATTGTTCGATAAGTTTGTTGGACATATACTAATCCTTTTCTTTTTTTTATTTTACATGAAATGCATCGGAGTAAAACGAAGAGTCTCACGGCGAGACTCATCACGAGCTGCTTCAAATATTTATATGCATCCATCTCGCATAGGAAATTCCAAACCGCGGCGAAAGGACATCGTCATTCTTCGAGTCATCCTTATTTAATTCATATCCTTTCCTCATTCATTTGTTGTAATTATTTGCCTAACATTTACTCTAACATTAATATATTTAGAATAGTTTGAGCTTGGGTCGTCCTTAGTAAGGAGTTTAACATTAGAAATTTACGTGCCCCTCTAAGTAAACCATTTTAACTTAAGTTATAATTAAACCATTTAGTCACATAATTATTCATGTAGTCTAGACATTATTTTGTCATTTAATCTTAACTTGCATAACTAATCATGTAGCCATGACATTATTTTCAAAATTCCTAACCCATTTGCTACAAAATCCATATAGAAATCTTATTTTTATGTATACTAAGGAACCCCCTTGAGCACGTGGGATATTAATCAAGGTAGGCAAATGTATACATTTAGTCAATAAATCCACTTTGCATCACATATTTTTCATAAATAATATAAGACATGCTTTAAACTTTATATGTGTTTTATAGCACTAATCTTATCAATCTTTATCAAAAAATACTTTCTATTAAATATCTTTCAAACATGCATTCTTAGCAATAATAATTTCCTAGGTTTGAACGGACAACCGCAAGTTAGCGGATCCTTTAGGGTGTCTGACCCCTTCCCTTTAGGATAATAAAGAACCCTTGCCCATAATCTCATTAAGTTTAGCAGACCATTTAAATGGAGTTAATGTTTACTTTAAACTAGTTAACATTTAGGTGTCCTAATTCACCCAAATTAATTAGGTGGCGACTCCGCGAACCCCTTAGCACTTTTAGCACCCTTTAGCACTTTTAATATGCTAGCACTTTTTAAGCACTCCTTTAATACTTTAGCACCTTTTAAGCACCTTTTTAGCATTTTTAGCATTTCATTCTATTTTTCTAACATTTTATTAAGCAGGATTCGCTAAAAATGTCGCGGTCGGAAATGGGTGTGACATGTGTTACATCTTAAATGATAGAGAACAACTAGCCAAGTTTGACTCTAAAAGTGACAGGATTTTTTGTCGGCTATTCTCAAAATAGCCATGTTTATCGTGTGTATAATCTTAGAGCCAAAACTGTACAAGAATTTGTTGACATTGTTTTCGATGATTATTTTGATCTTACAGGAAAAATACCTGAAAATAACGTTGTGATTACAGTGGAGAATGAGCAGAATGCTGAAGATTCAGATGTTGCCCCAAATGTTACGACATCCGAAGCAACATCTGAGTCAGAACCCGAGAGCATAGAAGGTGCAGACGAGGAATCAAATATTGAATTGCAAGACCCAGTACGCAGAGATCCCTCATCTAGGATTAGAAAGAACCATCCTACAGGTCAAGTGATAGGAGAAGTGTTCGAAGGTTTAAGAACAAGAAGGAAAGAGCCTCAAAATTACAGAGATATAGTCAAATATATGTGTATGTCTACCAAGTATCAAAAGGTAAGTTAAAAGGTAAGTCTTTCTTGTTATGTATCTACTCTAGAACCAAAGAATATTGGAGAAACACTCAAGGAAAATTGTTGGATACAAGCTATGCAAGAAGAACTTGAACAGTTCACGAGAAATAAAGTCTAGGATTTAGTTCCACGTCCAAATGATATTAATGTTATTGAAACTAAATGGATTTTTAAGAACAAGACAGATGAATCTGGAATTGTTGTAAGAAACAAGGCGAGACTAATTGCTCAAGGATACACACAGATCGAAGGAATTGACTATGATGAAACCTTTGCTCCTGTTGCCAGAATTGAGTCAATTAGGCTGTTACTTGCTGTAGCTTGATGTCTGAAGATCACTCTCCATCAGATAGATGCTAAAGGTGCATTCCTGAGTGGCTATCTTGACAAAGAAGTCTATGTTGAACAACCCAAAGGATTTGAAGATCCTCACCATCCTCAGTTTGTATACAAACTCAAAAAGGCTTTATGTGGATTGAAACAAGTACCTCGAGCATGGTATGGTCGTATAACTCAGTTTCTTCTTGAATTTGGTTTTAAACGTGGTGAAGCTGATTGTACTTTGTTTATAAAATATCACGGAGTAGATATGGTCATTGTTCAAATCTATGTAGATGACATAGTCTTTGGTTCGACTTCACAATCCCACCTTGAGACATTTGTCGAAGTTATGTCCTCCACATTTGAGATGAGCATGATATGGGAATTAACATTTTTCTTAGGCTTGCAGATAAAGCAAAATGAAGATGGAATCTTTATCTCCCAGAGTAAGTACGCCAAAAATTTGGTTAAGAAGTTTGGATTGGAGAATGCTAAACAGATGAGGACTCCAATGAGATCAACACAAAAGATATGCAAAGACGGTGTTGGCGAAAATGTCGACCCAAAATTGTATCGATCTATGATAGGTAGTCTCTTGTATCTCACTGCTAGTCATCCTGATCTAATGTTTAGTGTTTGTGTTTGTGCTCGATTCCAAGCCTATCCCAAAATCTTCCACTTAAATGCCTTAAAACGTGTCATCCGATATGTTGCCGGTACATGTGAGTTGGAAATTTGGTATTCCAAAGACACTAATCATAATATAATAGGGTATAGTGACTCGGATTGGGCTGGTGATGTGGATGACAGAAATAGTACGAGTGGAGGATGTTTTTACCTTGGCAACAATCTAGTATCTTGGTATAGTCGAAAATAAAACTGTGTCTCACTTTCAACTGCTGAATCTGAATATGTAGCTGCTGGAAGATGTTGTTCTCAATTGATATGGTTAAGACATATGTTAGACGACTATGGCTTTTCAAATAATATCTTAGTTTTGTATTGTGATAACTTGAGTGCAATAAATATTTCCAATAATCTTGTTCAGCACTCTCGTACAAAACCTATAGGTATTAGACATCATTTTTTAAGAGATTTGGTTGAAAAACAGCTAGTTCAAATTGAACATGTTGACACTATTCATCAACTAACTGATATTTTTACAAAAGCTTTGGATCATGAGAGATTTTCAAGTTTGGAAAACTCTCTTGGTCTCTGTAATCTCTGAATCGACACTGGTGGGTGAATGTCGGCTGAAATGTCTCTAACATTTTGGGTGACATTTGCCTCTGTAATATCAGAATCTGATTGTGTTTACTGTTTTAATGGTTTTAATTTTGTATTCACTCATGTATGATCCTAAAATAAGAACATGTTTTCAAAAAGTTATACCGTTCTCTGCGATGATATTAGATATCATAAAAAGAGAGTATCAAAATAAGGCAAAGCCTTTTATGAATGTGTGGCAACTGTGCGAACGAGCAAAACTCTTTGAAAATGATACATTTCCTATACTATAGGAGTATCAAGTGCTTAAATAAGAAATTATGAGGATGCTAAATAAGTATTCTTATTTTTTGACACGATGTTTTTGTGGTTTATGATTAGATCAAAGACAATGGGAAAATGTCACATTGATCTGGAGGTTAAACTCATAAATTCACATATAAAACGTGTCTTAAATGTGTTGCCAAAAATAAAAGAGTTCTTGTAGGATCATAATACATGTACATCCAAAATGTTGTCAACATTACGGTTGACATTCTCAGATAATGATATTTGTTGGGATACTGTTTGTAATTGATTTTTGGAAATTCAGTTATTTTTCCCTATTTTTTTGTGTCGATGTTTTCTATTTTGTTGATAAAATCAAATGTTGATGTCTATCATATTCATAAATTTAGGTGTAAGTATTTGATTACAACTCAAACACTTAAACCAAAATTTTGTTTGCCAAAAGTATAAAATCTTCCTCTTTAGTTCTTCTTTTGTCTTTTGTTCTTTGTTTCCAAAAAAAAAAATTAAAAAAAAGGGAAGCAAACCATCACATCATTCTCGATTTACTTCAAACCGATGGACTCTTCCACTTTATCTTCATCGTTCAAAACCCTAAAACCCCTTGAATCATCTCCACACTATTCACCCATGGATAGAAGCCCAATGTCGAATCCAATGTCTTCCAACATTCTGAAACAACACCAATGAGCACAAGTCCACCATTATGCACAACCATTGTAATAAGTGTTTTCCAAGAACCCTTAGCTATAAGCTACCATGAAGATAATGACAATCCAATCGACCTACACGCAACTCCATATGTGTCTGTTTTAGACAAGAGAGAAAGCACATCTAAGTTTACAACACAGAGATCAACGAGAGTTTATGAGAGAAATATTGAAGCCCAGCCTGCGACGAAGAAGTCCAAGATCGAGAAACAAGTCCCTGTCAGTTCTAGCAGTGACTGGGATGATTCGGACTTTGATTTCTCCACCGAAGATGATGCAGAAAAGAACACCTCTGCTGAAAGCAAACTGAACCAACCCCAACTTCTACATCTCATTTTGAGCCCTCTGTTTCAGCTGCTGAAAAGCTGTCAGATGAAGAAATATCTGACGATACTCCATTGAAGAGGTACTACCCAAGAGGATTTCCCCAAAGTACAAGAGCTGAAACTGTTTCAGATGATGCCCCAAATGTTGCCCAAGATGTCACAACATCTCCAGTAACATCTCTGTCAAATCCTGAAGAAGCTGATTCTCCCACTTCCTCAAACAAGACTGCAACCGATTCTGATACAGAGGTACTGCCTATTATGACAAATTCTTGACTAAATCTAGCTCTAAGAATTGGATTTGGTACAAGAATAAAATTCTTAAACCTGAAAAGATAGTAGATATAGCATCCTATACAGAATATGGTCTGATAGAATTCTTGAAGGAAATACAACTACTAGGGTCTGATACCAACAAATGACTGTATGTTGATAAAGTTGTGAAGTTATTTTATGAAAATCTGGAAACAAGTATAGAGGATACTAATTCAAAGCAATATGGAAAAGTATATCTCTATAACAGAATATATACCTTCACGCCCACAATTATAAATCAATGTTTAGGACTCTGCGGTGATCAAAATGATAGAGAAACAAATTCTGTAGTTGATGATATGGATGAGGTTATTAAATATCTGACAGGAGGTATTTTGCAAAAATGGGTCTCTAGGTATCCAGCTTCAAAACTAACATCACTATTTGCTACTTTGCACAAAATTGTGATATACAATTGGCTTCCTTCTATGAATGAGTCAATTGTAATCAAAATGATAGAGAAACAGATTCTGTAGTTGATGATATGGATGAGGTTATTAAATATCTGACAGGAGGTATTTTGCAAAAATGGGTCTCTAGGTATCCAGCTTCAAAACTAACATCACTATTTGCTACTTTGCACAAAATTGTGATATACAATTGGCTTCCTTCTATGAATGAGTCAATTGTAACATCAGAACAAGCCTTCGTCCTATACAAAGTTGGTAAAGGGATGAGTGTTAATCTAGGCAGGATAATTTTCCAACAAATTGCCAACTTGGCACAAAAAGACTCCACCTTAATCCTACATTTTCCTTCCTTGATATACAAAGTCCTCACTACTCAAGGGTTTCAACCTCAAAAGAAGGATATTTAGGAAAGAATCCAGAGTTATACACTGTCAACAAAACAGTGCTGAAAAGCAAAGGAAGAGTAATTGATCTACCCTGAAAACTGAAAAGAAGAAGTATTGATAATAAAAGGAATGTCCCCAACATTTTTGGCAACCCTATGTTATTTCAGTCGCCAATGTCTGTTGAATGGATTTTATGTCAGATCACTGATATCAATCAACAAATATCTGAGGTTGATACTATGAGACAAGCTCTGGTTAAGGTACGAGACCACCTCTTATTTATGATTTCTTCCCAAAAAGAGAGAAATGAGAAACTAGCAATGCTGCTGCTCATGGACCCGGTACTGATGCAGGGGGAGTGATGTAGTGATACAGTGCTAGAGGTGAATGATATGTTGGTGATGCTGGTGTTGGATGATATTGCTGATATGTTGGTGATGCTGGTGTTGGATGATGGATTACTGTTTGTTTCTGTTAATGCTGTTGATGCTACTGTGCTACTGATGAATGCTTAATTTGGTTACATTTGAATTGGATTGTAAAGATGATCTAACGACTATTTATTTTGGGATGTAATATTTGACTACAGTTGGGTATGTCTAATCCTATGTATGAATATCATATATATATTGTTTTGTATATGTTGTTTGTATGCCAACACAGGTTGAGGGGGAGCTTTAATATTTGTCATAGGGCACTCGCTCTAAAAAGGTTTGTTTTGTGAAGAAAGACAAAAATGGGGAGGATGTTAATGTTGAGTTTTATGTTTTGACATTTTACCTAACATAACATTTTTAGTACTAAGTTAAAGTCAGAAAATATTGGAACAAATGTCATGACATTCTGACCAACATTTTGATAATAGTTTTGCCCTTGCTTCACGGACTGACTAATCTCGTGGGATTTTTACCACGATGGTAAAGTGACATGGAAATGAACTTATTGAGCTGATTATACACGTGGGAAAACCAAGTCCAAGGCGTTGCTAAACTTGGGGAACAAGTCCAAGAGGTTGGAGGATTTTGCTCCACATTCATCTCCAACAAACCTTATCAAGCTGCCCATCTTTTGCTCAACTTCCACAAGGATTTATTGAGCATTTCAAGGAAGACTCTCTACTATAAATAGAGAGGCTACATCAAGGAATCGAGATCCAGAAAACTCGAAAAGAAAACATTAAGAGAGAGCTCTCAAAAGATCACGATTTGAACACTGGATCACTGTGTTGCCTGAGCTTTTCGACGACATTCTGTCCAACATTATAATTGTTGCCTAGATTCTAGATTAGTTATTTATTGAAGCAATTATAATGAGATGTCGTCTATATCTACTTAGTTAGATTTTTCAGGCATAAGTCATCTGCGACTTAATTTTTTTTATTCCTTTTGTATTATTTTGTAAGATTGTAAAAGAAGAAATATATTCAATTGTATATATATATATATATATATATATATATATATATATATATATATATATACAATACTTTTGGTCATTGACCATCATAGGTTATATATACCTATGTAAATTTAAACCTTTGTGTCTTTATTATTTCCGTTGTAATTTACTCTTCAAAGGTTTTTCTGTTTTTAACTAAGTGTCGTCAGTTCTGTCGAACGACATTGTTAACGACATTTGCAAATTGTTTTAGCATACAAGCGATTTTACTTACTGTTTGATTTTTATTATTCCATAATATAACCTTCGGGACCCAACAACTACAACCAAGATCTAACATTACTCACACAAGCTTAGGGATAATAGTTTAAACTATGAAGTCTACTCCTTAGCCTGCCATACTTAGCACCACAACAATGTACTTTTGAAGATCCTTCCTGTTACACCTCATAAGTTTAAGACGATGATTAAGAACGTCGTTAAGGATTAAGATTCAAATTTTCGAATTTAAGTATATTCTTACATGTTAATACGGAATAAATTTTGGTAATGACGGAGGTGACACCGGAAACTTCTCTTAATGATAATTGTGTATATATATATCCCGTCATGGATTAGTAATGTATATAAGATACGATGATAAGAAATTAAGAAAACGGGAATTAAGATTGAAAGAAGTGGGTTAAGATTTATTATTTGAGGAAATTAATTTGTTAAGTAGACACTTAAGGGATCAAGTGTAACATGTAGGGGGGACCAAAGTGAACATTTAGAAATCTGATAATTCTAATACATTGCCCTAATTAACTTCATTCCTCCTCACTTAAACAAAATCAACTCTCTCCTCATTCTTCATCCCCCTAGACCGAATTTCCCCTCCCTTTTTGTAGCAAAAAAAATTAGTTTACTACTTCTTCTTCTTAGACTAATTATCCTACACAATTGAAGTCAAGATTGAAGATTTTCTTTAGCCCAAAACAGTGGGTATTTTTCGATCCACTGGACCGAAAATTTGAGGGGTTTTTCTTCAAGTTTTGAACAAAAATTTTGGAAGGAAAATGTTAGGATGATGGGTTAACATTATTGAATGGTTGCATGTTGAATTGGAGTTGAAGAAGTGAAGAATTAGAAGCCAAAAATTAGGGAAAATTTGGGCAGAAATCGGGATTTGCTGGCAGATTTTTAGTCAACTTTGGAGGGGTATATCTCCTAGTATATTAGGAGTGTTAGGTGTTTCAAAATCCTAAGATGAAGTTCGTCGAGTCTAGTTTCCAAATCAATGAACTTCTCGTCGATAGGACATCTGAGTAGAGAATTACGGACGTTACACGTTCAGCTGACAAAGCAGTTGCTAAAAATCGGGACTGTTTTGGGGGTTAAATTAAGGTATGAAAATTCTTATTTCTATGCTATAATTGTAGTTGCATGTTGTTGTAGATTAAGGAAATAAACTTGTGTTAAGATATGAAATTAGATTAAGAGAAAATTAGAATCAAAACATGCGATTGTTGAAATGTGTTGGACCGATTTTGAAGCTAATTCTATCAATTTTGGAGTTGTTGTGTTCAATGGTTGTGTTGTTATCATTATCACAAATTGCATGTGGGAATTGAAGAAGAAATCTTGATAATTAGATTATAGTGTTCATAAGGAATAATTGGAACATGAATTGTATTATAAGAAGTTAAGAAAGAAAATATGGAATTGGTAAGGTTGTTGGCCGAATTTGTATGGAAATTTGTGGACATGTTGTATTGTAATTTAAGGGGTTGTTTTGGTGAAATTATGGTGGCGAAAATATGAGTTATGCATATACATACACATTATGGTAATCACTAATACATGTCCTAAAATGATTAAAATGGAAAAGGTGTTCTATGCTAACTATATGACTTAATCGCCTTGGTTATTGAAGTTGTTGAATTGTATAAGTGTAAAAGAGAAGGAATGTACACTATGACGTAAAATGAGTATTTGAGATTGTTTTGGTTACACCTTGGAATGGTGGTTGGTTATTGGTATTGTTGGCTTGTTGGTTAATTGTGGATACGCACATAAACAGATGAAGTGCTGCCCGAATTTCTAAAGAAAAGGAAGACGTCTTTCGATACAATTTACGCTAGAAATCGTAGAATTAACGGGCGTCTTACCCTTTATTATAGATTGACGTACGAGATGGGACGTATCTTGATATTGAGTTGGCTAGTACGACTAAAAGGTATGTTAAGACAACTCCTTCTTTCTTTTGGCATGTTCTGCGTATGAAGATAACTGTGATGTTATTCCATAAGTTATTCTACTCTTAGAAGTTAAGGAGTATTTATATTATTGATTCTTTGCTAAAAGCATGTCTAAAGTTATTCCTAAGTCCTTATCAAGGCACATAGGAAAGAGGTTGGTATTCCTGAGAGTCTTTAGTAAGCACTGAAGCCAATTTGACTCTGCAAATTCAAAGTAACCAATAAGTATTAAACGCTGGAACTAGTTTAATAAATAAGAAGGTATATTTTTAATAAACATGTTAAAATAAGCCATTGCAGCATTACATGAATAATGTATCGACAATCAACTATATTGAAATGATTAGACTTCCATCTGTATAGAAACTAAGATAAGACAAAATTATTTTACATTTCTAGATCACGGCTGATTTGATAAGATCGTTATAAAAGATATAAACTACTAACGGCTTGCAATTGTTTAACTAGGCAATTAGGATCTGTTATCGTAAATCAGATTCATTATAGTATACGAAAGGAATTACTTGATTTAAGGAGGATAAGTGACATGATTCTATATGTATAAGTGAATTGATTTGATGAGTATGGGTTACTTGATTTTAAAGCCTTGAGTTGAATTTAAAAAGTATAAGTACTTGGTTTTAAGAGTATATGTTACTTGATTTAAAAAGTATGTTACTTGATTTTGAAAGCAGAAGTGTCTTGATACTACGGGTGTTAGTATCTTAGGGTGTATTACATGAAAGGATTCTTTTTAAAAGAAAGATGTGGTAGTGCCTTAGTTCTCTAAATGAAAGTTGTTATAATAGGCTTTATGAGAAATTTGTTATAACGGTTTTATGAAAAGTCAAGAGATGACTTAAAATATTATGAAAATCATGTGAGAATGTTCATGATTACGACTTATATATTATATGGGAATCAGTATGTCCATGATTATTGTGAAAATTGTGTGGTTGGATCATGTGAGAATGTACATGATTACAACATAAATCTTATTGTGAAAATTGTGTAAGTTGGATCATGTGAGAATGTCCATGATTACAACATAAATCTTATTGTGAAAATGGTATAGTGGAGATCATGTGAGAACGTCCCTGATTATGACATGAATATTATATATGTATGATTACATGGGCGGTGTCACGATTTTGTGATTTTCATACTTTGAAAAGCATCTGAGAATTCCCCTTTTAAAAATGACGCAGGTGATCCCATTTTTTAAAGGTATACTTGATTCTCATTTAATAAGGCACATTGACTCTCATTTCATAAGGCGCAGTCGACTCTCATTTTGGTAAGGCACGGTAGATTCTCTGTCTTCCATGGTACAGTTGGGATTGGTATCTGATAATCTTACATGTCTCTTGTTATCTATTGACCAGTTATGCTCTGCTTTACAGTTCTATATGTTTTACATACTCAGTACATTATTTTGACGGCCCACTTTCCTGGGGTGCGTTTCATGTCATGATGCGAGTTCTCAGGTTGGTGATCCGCCAGTCTAGAGTTTCCACTCAGTCGTTTAGGAGGGCTCCATTGATTCAGAGCTTGGTTAGTTTGGTACAGATCTTTAATCTTGGACCTACGTTCGTTCATATGTCATTATTGTACTCGCAAGTGCATGAAGCGATTGTGGGTTGAACGTATGTAAACATGTTTTGGTTAGTCATGATGTTATATTCTGTGTTGGGGTGTTCCCGCGTACATGTGATACTATTTGGTGGCAGCCTTGTCGGCTTGTCTACTTTGGGCATATATTATAGATGCATCGTTATGCTGCCAATTTTTTTTTATTGATCTTGGCGTCGATTGGATTAAGTGTGACAAGTCAGTAATGGTGTTCAATTAGGACGTCGGGTCGGGTCGTGACACTCCCGTTCCTTAATTTCCATTCAAATTGTATGGGAGCAACATGGTGAAAGTATGTATGTCTTAGAGATAATCATTATTAATGACAAATGTACTTGAACACATTTGTATTATTAATAAGATTAATATATTTATGACATTTGCGATTGTTGAATTATTATTTGATTGTTTGTAATTATTCATTAATATGCATCCCTTGAGCTTACGTTGTCATTAATAGAGTGAGATATTGATGATAGAGCGTAACTCTCAAAGTTGCCTCGACTAATGATTATCGAGAATGAGATATTGATGATATGTTATAAGTCGACATGTGGTCTGCATCACATTCTTGGAGAATGTAGTATGTCTCACATGCTACTAGTAATGGTTACTAGTGATTGACACATGTATACTTTTGAAAGTATTGGTATATCATGCTGATAAACTATTTGTTATACATGTCTAGAGTGTTATCATTATGAGAGAAATAAAGATCCTTTGACTTGAGGTCAATGCGCACCTGATTTACATAGTAATGTATTTTGATCTTGTCCTAAGCTTAAATTTCTTATAGAGAGATGGTATGAAATTTGTGAGGAAAATGATGTATTTATAGTTGAGAAATATGATTAATGTGTAAATATATTAACTTAGGGGTTAAAAATAAATATTAAGAGGTAGAGAGATTTATGGGGTGGTGGGGGGATAACATGGCCGTTTCTAGCTGTTGCCAACAACTAAAATTGAAAATGTAGTTTGTGCAACGACTAGATTCTGCAGGCAGGACGGGACAAGACCAACCCTAGTCCCGTCCCGATTCAAACCCAATTACCAACAATCCCCATCCCGTAATTTAACTGGCGGAACCGGGCGGATCGGGATGTCCCGGCCCACTAGAAAGCCCTACTTCAGACCTGTATATCTGACTCTGACGTTATAAGTTGCAAATTAGACAAGCTTAATTAACAATTTAACCCTTTTCATTCCTACGGGTTTTATTTTGGCATAAAAGTTCTTAAACTTCTGATATGCGGAGATTAGAACTACACTTCCTTGTTCACTTTAATGGGGGAAAAATGATAGAAGCTTAAAAAGACAACTGCATATTAGACTTTTGTTTTATTTTTTTTAATAAGACAACTTCATTTGCTTGTAATCAATTGAAGATATTACTAATACTTTTTATTTCTTTTACTAATGAATATTAAAAGTACTGAATATAACATAAAACAACTGCAAGAATCTTCAATATGGAACATCTGTTGGGGAAGAAGGCTCTTCTTCATGAACAAGCCCTGAGGCTCAGGACTCAAAAGTCAAAAGTAACAACTTTCAACAGTCAATGTCAATACTGCGGACAAATAACATGATGCACCAACTTAAATAGCAAATTGCTAATTCAAGTGTTTTACTTCTTTCCAACCTTGAACTATTTTGGAAGTCCAACCGACTTGATGTTAGATATGAAATTAGGCCAGCACACTTGCCGTTGGCAAAGGCTTCAATCTTGTACATTTCAAAATATTGTGAGTGCAGCTGAGAACCATTCTATGCACAACACCAAGGAGCAGAATAATGCAGAAGGAGCATCCCATTTCTCTCTCTTTAACATGGTTTGTGAAGTCAAAACGCAACCCTCTCACTTGGATCAGGATTCAATGTTCTTAACCAAAGTCATAGAAGCGCTGGCTACAGATTGTTCTTCTGCATCAACGTGTCAGCACTGCTTTTCTATAGTGTATCCTTCTAATAGACCATCACGTTCAGGGGAAAAATGAGTTGGCTGCGAATTTTCATCCAACAAAACTTGTATGGATGGAGCTTCAGATAATAGCATAATCATAATCATGAGGGGTTGATGAAGAGATATTGAAGAAGTGGAGCAACCACTCTCACACTTAAACTGTTTCCTAGCATGGCATAACTGCACCAAAAAACCAAATAGCATATCTTAGCAAGCAATTCTTTTATGAAACCCACAACAGAATTGCTGAAATCTCGTAAAGCAAAGCGAGGAGCCTAGGACGAACTCCTAGTCTCTCCTCTCTCATTCTTGTCATTAGAACCGTCAATATGGGCTAGGCTCGTTGGGCAGACCCATCCCAACCCATGATTTGATAGGGTTGGGCTAAGATTTTTGAAGCCCATTTAAGAACGAGGCGCTTTAGCCCGGTCCTGAAAAGCCCGTTGGTTTGTGGGCTTGAACGGTGGATTGGGCCGGGCGTGGTCTTGAGTGACGCTGGATATAAATATCATTACACCAATAGTAATAAATATGATATATAGGAAAAATACTTTTAAAACACCAAACAATAAATTTAATGTCTGGGGCGTACGTTTTACGTCCGGGGCTTACGTTTTTGCGCCCAGAACTTACGCCTCAAACTTCAGGGAAACCTTTTCTTTGCGCCCCAAAGCGTTTTTTGGTATGCCCCACCTCAAGACTTGCCTCAAAAACGCCTTTATAACACCACTCGAGACTTGGTTAGCAAGTAGTAACACAATGTGATATTGTCTTGTAAATATTAGCATTTTTAAATTCGAATTTAAATTTAAAGAATGATCAAAAATATTTTTAATAAAAGGTGGGTTGGCCCGGCCAGGCCCGCAGCCTACGTAGTGATGGGTTGGGCTGGCTATTTTAAAACCTATAAAAAAGATGGACCAGCCCGGCCCGTAAAATTCCAAAGACCGTGTGGGCTGGGCCACCCTGTTTTGACAGCTCTACTTGCTGGGATAGCATTCACAAGGTCGTATTAATGTACTTATTTGGAGTAACTGGTAAAGTTGTTGTGACTAGGAGGTTTCGGGGTTCAAGCCGTGGAAACAACCTCTTGCAGAAATGTAGGGTGAGGCTGCGTACAATAAACCCTTGTGGTCCGACCCTTCCCCGGACCCCGCGCATAGCGGGATCTTAGTGCACTTGGCTGTCCTTTATTAATGTATTTGTATGTTTGTTAATGTAATTGTTCACTTGTGAAAATATGCATTTCTAAATAAGGCCTAATCACCTTCTATCCAACTCAAACAATGAGATGACCAGAATCATCATATACTCCCTCTTTTTCATGTTACATGACACTCTTTCCGTTGTAGTCAGTTCCAAAATGAATGACACCTTTCTGTATTTGGAAATTTTTAACTTTGAACTTCCTGTTTTACCCTAAATGATATGTTCTTATAGCCATAAAATGGCATGGCGTGTTTAAGCCCACAAGTTCTAACGGTAATGATGATTGATTATGTACAAAAAGTTTTTCTTTCTTAAACACAGTGTCAGGTCAAACAACACCATATAAAAGGAAGCGGAGGGGGTACACTGTTTCTAAAATAGGAAAAGTCAAAATGACTCGTAGCAGGATAGGGACATGGAAAAATTTCTAAAACTTCAGTCCAAGGTAGACAGTGTCCTCAAGGCCCATGCAACATCACTTTCTATGAATAAAAACAACAATTACAGACTGACTATTTGAACTACAGAATCACAAGAGTTAAGGAAAAAATGATTCATTAATAATGAAGTATGAGTACTGCAAAAAAAAAAAAAGATGTACCGTTGGCGAAGACTGATGTGTTGTGGAAACTGGAATTCTTCCGGAAAAGAATGCAAATTCGCAACCTACAATCAAGAGCCGTTAGATGTCTTGAATCAATATTGCTTTATTTCCCAAAGAAAGCTAGGAAGTAAGAAGAGAGAACTATTTCACAAAACTGAAGAGAATGAATACCTCCCTAGGTGTGAAGTATCTAAGAGACAGATCCTGCAGTGAAGGTGTTCTATTTTCTGTCTTTTCCTGTATTTATGAAATGGTACCCCATGAAATCACTGAAGAGCAATATGTTTAAAAGCGAAGAGCACAAAAGAAATGGCAAAGGTTTATGACGCTTGAAGAGCATTAGTGAAGTGCACGCTTCTTGGAAGTCAAGTGTACAAGTTATGAAAAATTAAAAACTACTGAACACATGAGCTTAGTACCATAATAGCCACATTGCAATTAAAATAACTAATTTCAGCCTCGAATATACAATAATGCCGCTATAATACAAATCCTCAAAATTGAGATTGCTTCTTGCTGGGATCACTTTTACATCATTGTTTGAAGCGTAGACTTCTCTAAAGCGCATGGCTTCTCCATGAAGCGATAACCGCTCGTTTCACATCGCTTTAAGCGACGAAGCAATGACTTTTAATAACACTGCTGGAGAGAATAGAACAAGTAGCCGAACAGAAGTATAAAATATCCAGATCAAAGTACATAAAACAGAAAGAACGTTTTGATTAATCATGGAATCAGAGAAAAAAAAATAAAACTTTCGGACACAGAGTACTTCATCTTGGCAACTAAAGAAAACAGCCTTAAGCAAATGAAGGAGCAATTCAGTATTTTAGTTTCAGAGACAAAAGTAAGTCACAAAACATCCTATTTTTATAAGCAAACCGAGAACCAACCAACAGGGCAGTTCATATTACAACAACAACAACATACCCAATGTAATCCCACAAGTGGGTCTGGGGAGGGTAGAGTGTACGCAAACCTTGCCCCTACGTTGGCAGGTAGAGAGACTATTTCAAACAGGGCAGTTCATATTATACAACCATAAATAAATAATTTTTTTTGAGTAAATACATTATTTTTCAAGTAGATAAATGACCATGATTATTTTTTACAACGATGCTTTACTGGTCAACTAGTGCATACCACGACTATTGCACTGGGTACCTGCATCCTTCCACTAGTAAATTCACTGGATGACTTTGTCCACCAAGACAATTTTTTTATGGCAGCCAGTGCACCAAGCTGGGAAGGGCCGCACCCCAATGGGTGTGATGTAAACAGCCTACATGTCATAAGAAATTAACTTTTTCGCCCCTGAATTTGAACCCTGTTCATGAGATACTTTACTTTTTGTTCAATACGAGTAGTAATACTTGTGTGAGCCCCCTAATAATGCATTAATTGTCTCCCCCCATCTCTACACAAAACCAGTCCAGCTACCCCTCCTGCCATTTTCTCCTTCTTCTTCCCCCTCCTCGTCCCATCATCCCTCTCTCCCTTGATGGGATACGAGATGGTCATCGTGAAATTGATGACTTCTTTTCGAACTTCATGATCCACAATATGCTTACATGGATAGTTAAAGAGTGGAGAATAAGGTCCAAGACAATTAGAAGCCCAAAAGGAAAAGGAAGAACAAAGTCTTATTATTAAGATTTGAATAAGAGATGCAATCCAAAGTGAGAAGGGGTATGAACTCATACATAAATTACTAACTTGTAGTAATTTAAGAGGGGTTAAAGAGGAGGTACTCAAAGAGTAACCTAAACTCATCAACTAAAATAAACTGCCTTCAAAGAGGAAGACCAAACAACCTATTTATATTAGGGTATTCTAGGGCTGGCCAGTGGGCCGGGCCGACCCGATCCCGTCCCGACCCGACCCCGACACGACCCTGTATAAAAAAAAAAAGCGGGACCGGGGCTCGAACCGGGGCGGGACAGGGTATGGTCCCGCCCGACCCGACCCCGCCAGGCCCCGATCCCGCCCCGCCCCCGCCCCCGCCCCAGCCCCAGTCCCAGCCCCAGTCCCAGCCCCAGTCCCAGTCCCAGTCCCAGTCCCAGTCCCAGTCCCAGAAAATAACCGTTGTCTAACGGCCATTTTACATTTTGGCCGTTAGACAACGGCCATTTTTGGCTTCCCCCCACCCCCCGACCCCCGTTATATTTATTTTTAACCCCTAAGTTATTATATTTACACTTTAACCCAATTTTTCAACTATAAATACCTCATTTCCTCCTCTTATTATTTTCACAAATCTTTCTACTCTCTAATCTCTCCATCAATCAATCTCTATTCTCTGTACAACATTGTCTACTACATATTCAATCTATTTATTAATTTGAGAATTGGGAGTGAAGTTGACAACTAGCTTGAGGATTATCTATCGAACAAAGTTTCAATTTTCAACCTCTCGATTACACGTCGACTCTACGTCGGCGTTTGGTACATTCGTTCTCTCATTAAATTATTATTTTATTTTTATTTCATTTAGCACATTTAATTTCATTATCTTTAAGTCTTTAACTATTTATTACCATGAAAAGAGTAAAAAGTGTTTTTGGGAAGGGTACTTCTTCTAGTAGGGCGGGTAACAAGGGCAAGGGTACTTCTTCTAGTATTCCAGCTATTCCTATACAAGATGATTTTATAGATCCTAAATTGTTTCCTGAAATACCATATGATCTTGACACAAATGTTTATCCTCAAATTGAAGAAGATTTTAATTTAGATGACACTCTAGATGATGATACACCTACTAATGAAGATGATGATACACCCACTAGTGAAATGCCTCCTATCCCCCCTACTATGAGACGAGGTCCGGCAAAACGACCATTAAAATCAGTTGTATGGAAATATTTTGACAGAGACGTACCGAATCAAGTAGCTGTATGTAAAACTTGTAAAAATGTTTATTCTTTTAAAACTGGACAAGGTCATGGTGGGACGGGGGGTTTAGGAAGACACCTATTGCAAAAACACAAAGTCTTGCATGCCCAATACATGATTGAAAAGGATGGTGAGCAAGCGTCCTCTCAATCGGGACAAGGTTCACATCTTGTCTGACAAAGTCTGGTCAAATTAACCCTATGATGGGGAGTCAGAGCCCTAAATACGATAAACATAAAGATAGGAAGCACTAGCAAAATTAGTTCTTTGTGGAGGGTTTGCCTTTTTCATTTCTGAATCTCCTGGTTTTATTCATTATATTAGAGATATGTATAATCCTGCTTATAAAGGTTTTCCTAGATCAACTGTTACAAGAGATGTATTTAAATTTGCACATGAATATCAACAGTATTTATGTTATGCATTATATCATTTAAATTGCAAAGTCGCTCTAACTTCTGATATAGGTCGTAGTACTAACGGCCATGATTATTTAACGGTAACATGTCATTGGATAGATTATAAATGGTCTATGCAAAAACGTATTTTAGCATATAGATATATAGATAGTAGGCACACTTGTGAGTTTATTTCAGAAAATATTTATTCAGTCTACGATTATTACGGAATAACTGATAAAGTTATGAGTATTACATTAGATAATGCATCTTCTAACAATGTTGCTATTTGTATTTTAAGAGATGTTTTAACTCCGTCTTTTCCAAAACATTTTCATATCAAATGTGCGTGCCATATTTATAACTTAGTTGTAAAGGATGGTCTTTCACTTTTTCAAGATATTCTTGAAAAAATACAATTTGCTATACACTTTATTTTTAAAAATAATAGAATTCAACAGAGAAAAGAATATAAAAAAATTTGTTACGATTGTGGACTATCTTACAGAAAAATTCCCGAAGAAGTACCAACTAGGTGAAATTCTTTATATGACCAACTAGTTGTTGCTTATGACTATAGAAAACCTATCACTTTATTTTTTAACGCCCATAATCAAAATCCAAATGATATGATTGTGGATAATGATTGGGACAAAATTAGAGAACTTATTGTATTTCTAGAGAATTTTCAACGAGCAACAAAAGAATTTTCTACTTTATATTATCCTACTATTTCAACTATGTTGTTTTATATAGCTATAATATTTTTACTTCTTAAAGAATATATGGAAAAACCTGCTTATAAGGCAGCTATTAAAAAAATGTTTATGAAATTAAAGAAATATTTTATTCCTATTCCCCCTATTTATATTATTGGTGTTGTATTAAACCCGACTATTAAAGTAGAAGGTTGTAAAAGTCTTATTGAAAATATTTATACCTGTATGGACGTACTACCACCTCCAACTCCAAAAAATTTAAATGTTGAGCCACCTATTGAACAAACGCTAGAAGTGTTGAATAGCGTAGAAGATGAATGCAAAAAAGTATATCGGCATTACCAGCAAGAAAGTGCTAGTAACCAACCAACTTTCGTACCATCTTCTTCTTCAACACAGCCTAAAAAAAGACATGTTGTTTCTGGGGCTAGTATTGATTCTATTGAAAGCCTCAGAAATAGAATGTGCGGTGGTAGCAGTGCTAACCAAATTAGCGAGTTCGATGTTTTTGTTTTGCAGGGTAATTTACCTTACCAAGCAGTTATCAAAGAAGAAATGAAGACTTCTTTGAAATATTGGATGCGAGAATGAGAAGGCGTTTCCGACACTTTCAATGATGGCGAGATATTTTGAACATTGGCGTCATCAATCGCACGAAAGCGCTTTTTCTCGCAGATTTCAAATAGAGAGCACGCAGACACTCGTTAGCGGAGACACTGAGATGGATTGGATACGAATGAGCGGGCGAGGCGCATCAACCGAGATTAACGAAGAAAGCGACAACTACAACGACATTTTATCTCAAGGCATGAGTAGCGACGTGGAACAATTTGACCAAGATATACCAATTCCAACCGAAGAACCACAAGAAATTATAAAGAAACTAGAAAAAATATTTTCAAATTGGTAATTTATTTCATTGCAATTTTTTAATTTTTTTTATGTATTTTGCAATTTTTTTCAACAACGATACTACAATGTTGTAATTAATCTTGTATATTTCAATGAAATAATTAATAATATAAGAGGCACAAAGTCTTGGGATGTTTTTTTACACTCTTCTTGTCTTTGTTTAATTATTTAGTTTATACTTTATAGTTTATACTTTATAAATATATTATATATATGAGTATAACTATAATACTATAATTATATATATGAGTTTAGTACTTTAATTATAATAATTAATGTTACTTTGTTAGTAATTTAGTATTTTTAATTTAGTGAAAAAATTTAAAAAAAAGCGCAGTCCGACCAGTCCGACACGTGCCCCCCGACCGGGGCGGGACCGGGTATGGGCGACACAGATGGTCCAGTCCGACCCGACCCCGCCAGGCCCGCCCCAGCTCGACCCCGCCCCGACCTCGTCCCGACCCCGCTAATCCCGACCCTGGTGGGCCCGGCCCGGCCCACTGGCCAGTCCTAGGGTATTCTAAGCAAAAATACTAAAATACCTTTTCACTTAGGGCCTCCTAATTTAAGACCAAAGACATGGGTTTTCCTTCTCCTTTTGGGCTTCTAATTGTCTTGGACCTTGTTCTCCACTCTTTAAGTATACACATAAGCATATTGTGGATCCGGTCTTTCTTTTTGAAGGGGGATTTATTTTGGATGATGAGTTTAGGTTACTCTTTGAGAGTTGGGAATTTGTGTCATACCTCCTCATCAACCTCTCTTAAATTACTACAAGTTACTAGTTCATGTATGAGTTCATAGCCCTTCTCCCTTTGGATTGAATCTCTTATTTTAATGTTAATCTAATTAGTTCCTAAATTCCCTTTATTTTTTCTTTGAGTTAATTGATTGCATTTCAATTCTAGACTAATACTTTTTTTCCTATCCTAGATTTAAGATTATTGGTTGCATTTACATATGTCTAGGTAATTAATACTTTGGTGTGATTACCCCAAAAATTGTCTTAATCTTCGTATCCTTTTATTGCTTTCCATAATTGTTCTTGATGTTCATGTGGGGCTGAAGAATCCATCTTCAATTTCTCTGAATTCCGAGCCTGTTTCACATCATTCCCTCCCATAGGCATTCATCCATCAGCATCCTTAGGCGAAGTTCCTACACCGGTAAGGCACAACCTCCAGGTAGAAAACCTTCCACAAAGGTTACCCTGAACCAAGCTGGCACAAAAACATATCTCTCCCCACAACAAGCACCATTCACAATGGCCCTGACACATTATTCTGCTTTGACCACAGGGGTTACCACCCACTTGGACCTGGTTATTCAAGTAAAACTCAAATTAAGTGCTATCAAGTTTCTTTGTCAACCACGTTTTGATTTTTATCCCATACAAGTTACCAAGGATGATTGTACAATCTCTGGAATAAATTGGACGAGAAAATAAATCTTAACTGAGTAAAAGATCTTTCCTTTTTCTTAGTAAAAGATCATTCTAATTGACGTTTGTTTGTTGAATTAAGTTGTTGTGGTAAGGCTTTTGTTTTTAGAGAAATACAAGTTGGGCTTCATTGGGCACAATAGTCAATCCATCTTCCACTTTCATTTATTTAGTTAATAATCTTTTCTAAAAGAACATCCTTAGGTGATATAACTGCTCCTATTACTGTAGTATCTAACATCTAAAAGAACATTTTGCTGCTGCGGGGGAGGTAAGAGAGATAAACCTGCATAACAACCACAGATTGCGGTAAAAAAGAACCCGTGTGATCATTGTGAACAAGACGCACATGGGTCTCATAGAAACAAAAGCTCAAGTGAGGGTCTTGGATTAATGTAAATACAGAAAGAGGCATAAAAGATAAGGAAAAAGTCTCTTGTTTTAATGGGCTACGAAGATGAACAGTAATCAATTTATACTCCATGTTATAAAGAAGCATGGTTGCATGTCTAATATCTTATGTTTCTTAGAAAAGGGCCGCCCGGTGCACAAAGCATCCCTAAAGGGCCGCACCCCAAGGGGTGTGAATCTTATGTTTCTTAGAGTTCCAAAAATTTGCATTCAGCTATTAAGTTTCCTTCTCCATTTCTACGGAAACCTTGAACAAGAAATATCAAGGCAACCCCATGGAATAGCGAAAGAGCAAATAAGATTATAACCAACCTTTACAAGCTACAGGGTCTCTTTCTCAATTGTTATATTATACATTATAAAGACAACTGAAAGAAAAAAAACATATTCAAGGAGAAAAGTAAACATCAATTTATTCTTTTTTGAAATGGCAAAAGTTAGAAAAGTAAACATCATGACGATACTTTAAAGCTTTACCTGGACAGTTGCCAACAGGGAGCCAGTACCCTTCACATATCTGTAATAGCTTTTTGTAAAACAACAGCAACGCTTTGAATGAGGATAAACAATATCTGTGATCTTTTAAGGATGCAACCAACAACAATTGACGAGCAGAGAGAGCTATATTATGACATAAGAAACAGAGGAATCTGTAGACTCTACAGGAAGAAGGATACCCATAGCATGTCCCCATCTTTCAATTAGGCTTGATGGAACAAAGTATACATTATTTTCCTCATCACTTCTATCTGATTTTGCAGAATCATTGTCATGGAAAGAGTAAGTTGATGAGTCCTTCCCGTTACCAAAAGTTCTAAATACAAGAAAATCATCTACAGGTTGACAAGCTTGAAGCAGCTCATCCCAGTACTCTGGTGACTGCAGCTGTTCCTTTTCCATTGTGCTTTCAGTCTGTCCAAGTAAAGGGACAGGGGTTCGAAGAAGCTGATTGTTAAATTCAGGGACTTCAAAGGATAGAGGTTTCCTTTTGGCCTGCAGTAAAGTATTTTCAGTAATTCTTGTGTTTTGCAAAATAAATAAATAATCAATAACCCTTAGTTGATTGCATTATATGCACAAGGATAGAACTTATTATGAAATGATTTTTGGTCGCCAATAAGCCACATTTGCGTCCTAATTTTACGAAACTCCCATGTCTAACTAGTCTTTAACAATTGTTTGATTGTTAAAGGTTACTTTATTGAAAATACAGCAAACAAGAAAGTGTTGTAAAGGTATATACAGAGAGAGCAGATCATCACTGCTCGAGTGAAAAGAGCCCAAAAAATCAAACATGACATCTATATCATTTGCAATAGCCATGTTACACCAAAAAAGAAAGTAAAGAGATATATCTGTACTTGATGCTAATTACATATTCGGTTTTGCTTTCAAAAATTCTTGCATACTTCCAAATGGTTCACGAAATAGCAGAGGGGATGAGCTCCAGCTTTTCCCTTTGCCTTTCCCATCCCATCAAAGAGCCAGCCCTGCAGTAGCTCAGAGGTCCTACTCGCCCCTCTAGGGCCTCTACCCTTCTCCGCTTAAAGGCTTTCATCTACCACAACTTTTGAACTTGTGACATGCGCCTAACCTACACATTACGTGTTTCCCTCTTACCACTACACCAAAGCCTGGGGGCAACTTGAAACAATTACTACAACAAGGTATACCAAGCTACATTTGGCCTAAAATCAACACAGTACTGCATTTTTACCTTTAAAATGTTAGTCAACTACGTGACTGAAGTTCTGTATAAACGAAGCATCCAACTGTAATCTAAAATAAGATTACTTGTAATGATCGTTTAAGCATATGAAAAAAGATAACTGAAGAAGCAGTTAACAGAAAACTACCGTGTATTGATTATCATTCGAAAATTTAAGAGGAACCATGACAGTTACTAGATGTTAAGCATTTGACTAAGATTTTTATCTTTGCTCGTCTATGCCAAATATGGACATTGACTTTGCCACTTTGTAACCAAACAAAACTTGCTCCGCACAATAGGTTTACTTAAGCACAATGCACTTTAGATTGTGAAAGATGCAACTTACAAGTTTTAATCTGTTAAATTTAGTATCTGAGAAGAATCAACAAAACCAGCAGGTTGAACTACCTACCCTTTCCCATTCATTTGCTGGGGAAAATAGGAGAACTTTTATTTAAACATGTTGGTTAGCTTCATAAGCCAAAATGAAAAATTCCCAATTTCTTTAATTCTTTTCTTTGTGATCCTCAATAATCTGTTTCACGCAAAGACTTTGTCTTCAAAGAGGAAGTTTCGGTCAGTTCCCATAATGCATCTCAATCATTTATCATCATTCATGTAAGTGTAATCCATCAAACAATTAACAATACCTCAATCAAAAACTAGTTGGGTTGGGTATATGAATCCTTTGTTACTATTCTGCTCTACTCAGCTCATTTCATTTTAACACATTAATAAGTGTAATACACACACAAAATATTAACAACATCACTGTTAAACAACTCTTTAAAAAAATAAAAGTCCAGAACATGCGCAATGAGTGAAAACATGAAGATGGACACTAGTCCATAATAGTGATACAAACTCAAAGAGGAAGACAGGGAGACATACCAAGCAATAATACCGAGGCCGAGAATATGGCAGTCCAAATTGCAGTGGACTCAAGATAAATTCTTGTGTAACAAAACTATTCTTTTCCAATATTTCAACCAATATCGCATGGGTATCAGAAGTCTGCAATAAAGGAAAAAGGCTTTATATATTCCAAGATGACCATCTGCCCCAATATAGCATAACTTAGTAAACACATAGGTGGTGGAATTGCATGGATTGGAAAGATACAAACCTCAAATCCTACAACATTTTCCACAAAAAGATATGATGGAGGCTGCAATAACTGTGGTATAAGCTCCAGAATTTTAAGAAATGATGATGCACGCGCATCACTAGAACCTTTCTGGAGTCCTGACACAAAAATGTAACAAAAAATATTTCAGTTCATATGGCCATAAGAAAAAGAAGAAGCAAAGAAAAGGGAATGGGGGAATGCAATTGCCTGCCCAGACACCATGGCTATAAAATAGTGGGGGAATGCAATTCATCACCTTGTCGAGTATATGGCTGACAAGGAGGAGAAAGTAACCAAGCATCAGCATTGTAGCCGTCAAGATCAGCGGCATTCAGAGTCTGAATGTTACCCTATTATCACCCAAAAATATAAACTTTATTAATGCTAGTCAAGTATCATAAAAACGTCTGAAATTACCAATGGATGAACAAATTCTCAGTGAAATTATTTTTTGGTAAGTACAAATAATCAGTGACATTTGTATAAAATTCAATATACTAAAATGCTCCCTCCATTTCAAATTGAGTGTCCATTTTATTTTTCATGTGAGAAGAGTTAAGAAAACTTTTTCATACATAGTAATAGAGAACTCACTTATACTTCTCTCTGTACAACTTTTATAGAAAAGAAAAGGAACCAGAAAAGCTTAGGTATGCCATAAATGTTCGTTCAATAAATACTGAATACTTTCAATTTTCGACTGCAAAGACAAACAAAAACACTAAATTTAAGAAAAAAGAAATAAGGTTGTCGAATAAAGAAGAAACTCCTAATGATACCTATGATACTAGAGCAGTACTCCTCTGTACCAAAATAAGTGTCGCTTTAGCTCATTTCAAGCCCCTTAAGAAAACACAATAAATACAATGTATAGTTTACTAAGTTACCCCTATTTATAGATGTTTCTTGACAATTGAGCACTACTAAGAAGAAATA
This sequence comes from Przewalskia tangutica, assembly GCA_029844215.1. Lineage (NCBI taxonomy): Eukaryota > Viridiplantae > Streptophyta > Magnoliopsida > Solanales > Solanaceae > Przewalskia > Przewalskia tangutica. The sequence continues at coordinate 102,522,668 of CM056725.1, read as the reverse complement.
GTTCATTAATATAACGGTATAGTTGGAAACAATTACTGTTTTTTGTCTTGAATTCCTAAAGCGATACTTATTTTAGGACAATTTTATTTTACTAAAGCGACACTTATTTTGGGACGGAGGGAGTATTTTATTAGTTTTAGAAAGAAAAAATTACTCCATTCAAATCGCTAAAAACAACTAATTGAATAAACTAGTACTTGAAGACCCCTACAGGAATCTGTATTTTCTCCTTCGTGTTCATCAACAAAATAAAGACTGAAAAAGCTACTCCCACAACCCTAATTTACATGACATTATTCACATTTTGATACATCCCAAAAATGCTCATTATCATTTCACTAATAACACTTGTATACAATCTTTTGAAAAAATTACGCCACGTAGCCCGTATACAATATTATACAAAAATATTTACGCCACTTAGCCCGATATATAATATTATACAAAAACATACCGATTTTGAAAATATTTACGTCACGTAACTCGAAGATACAATATTATACAACATTATACCTGGGAAAAGCATTATACATAATGTAGCAACCTTGTATAAAGTGTATAATAGTGTAGAAAAGGTGTTTATAAACAAATATGGGCTAAATCGGGTGTTTATACACAACGTATGGGCTATGTGGCGTAAATATCTTCAAAAATATTTTCACTACAATCTTTCACCAGTTTCAAAAGTGCAAATTTTTCAACGCATATGATATATCTTCTCCACTAAGTGTCTGTCCGGTATGGTGGAAAACATTTTTCAATTTCTCATGTTCGTTTGATAAAAAAAAACGAAAAATATTTTCTTTAGGAAAACAGTGCACCCCAACATCCCAACCCACCCACACACCCTGCGAACCCCGACCCAAAACCCCACCACCAAAAAAAGTTCTTTTTTGGGTTTTCTACACCACCCCACCCCCTCCCTACCGTGTGGGTGGTGGGGTTGGTTGAGCTTGGGTGGGTATTTTCCGAAAAATAATTTCTACTAATCAACAGACATGAGAAAATAAGAAATCCGCTTATTTTTCCAAGAACACATTTTCATCCATACCGAACACAACTAGCTAAACAAATGATTATTATGTGGTGATTTTTTTATTAAATACTACCTGAAAAGGGCGGTGACCGAAGTTGTGCTGATAAACGTCATTAGCGACGTCGTTTATGTCGAAAGCTTCCACAACGGTGGCGTTGACGGCGGCTTTGAGAAGAGAATATCGCATGCCACCAATGCCACTGTAGAACTCCAGTACTCGCCATGGCTTTCTAGAACCTTCCCACTCCATCAACTTAGCTTATTCCAACAATTTTGAACCTATGGGATTCACAGCTTAGCTATTGCTATTCCAACAATATACGGTCGACGGTGGCTGTTCTGTAATTTTCAAGAGTTTTTAACTAAAAAAATGTGTCCTTATGCTTTGTATTCCATTAAGATTTTAAAAGATTTTTTTGGGGTAAATAAGTGTTATGATTTTAAAAGATTATTTTGACAATCAAGATTTCTTATGTTTGAATTTTAAAAGATTTATCATAAGATTTGAAAGGATGAATTTTTTTTCTCCAATCCTTTTGCTCTCATAATCACCACTTTTTTTTTTATAATTTTTCATCACTAGTTTCCAATGTAAAATATATCAAATATCGTTATTATACTTCTAAAATAACAATATATAGTATTTCAAGTTTCATTAACTATTCTTTCTCATTAATTGTCTAAAATATTACCTAATTTTATAAATAACAATAAAAAATTTAACCAAATTATAATAACAATAGTTCAACAAAATTATAACTCAAATAGTTCAACCAAAGTACCAAATAATTCAACAAAAGTAAAATAAAATAGCACAAACAAATGTAAGAATCTCCTGTTTTCTCCTATTACAGTTGAATTGTTCACATGGTAGAGGGCTACAAGTTGTAGTGGCAGATGGACCGTTTGAGCGGAAGTTGGATGGGTCAAGATATGTTAAAGTTGTAGATGAACCAACGCCTTACTCACCCAACTTACATGGGCTAAGATGGGTGGATCAAGATGAGCTAAATTATCGGGGTGAGGGTGGAGGTGGTAAGTGTGGGTAGGATGGAGGGGGTAGGGATAAGTGTGGGTATGAGGGTAAGAAAAAAATTCATATTTTTATAAATTATTTATAAAATTAAAAAATATATATAAAATAAAAATTTGAGATTGGGGGACGGGGTAGGGCAGGGTAGGGGATAGGGGAGGTAAGATAAAATTTCATATTTTTAATAATTTTGTTTTATAAAAATAACAAAAAATATGAAATATAAATTTGAGGATGTGTGGGGGTGAGGGTAGGCGAGGTTAGGGCGGTAGGAGAAAGTAAGAAAAAATTTCATATTTTTTTATAAAAGTACAAAGAAATATGAAATAGAAATTTGAGGATGGGGTGGGGTGGAAAAGGTAAGTGTGGGTAGAGTTGAGGGGGTAGGGGGTAGATGTGGGTAAGAAAAAAAATCATATTTTTATAAATTATTTATAAAAGTAAAAAAAATATAAATTGAGATTGAGGTAGGGCTGAGGGAGGGGGTAGGGCGGGGTAGGGGTAGGTAAGATACAATTTCATATTTTTAATAATTGTTTTTATAAAAGTAACAAAAAATATGAAATAGAAATTTGTGGATGGGGTGGGGGGTCGGGGTAGGTGGGGTTAGGGAGGTAAGAAAAAAATCTATATTTTATAAAAGTAAAATAAAAAAAGAAAAAGAAAATTGACAATGAGAAAAAGTCTGATAGGTTAGACTGAGATTGTTTATAGGATTTGTTAGTTATACCTTTCACTAAAAAGTCCTCCAAAATTCATATTTTTAAAAAATCTTTCGAAATCTCAAAATTTTGAATACGAAAAGACTTTTTGTTAGTCTTTTAAAATCCTAATTGAATACCACTAGATTTGAATATTCTGTTTAAAAAATTCTAATAGTCTTTGATTGAATACCATAAGACTTTTTAGATTGTTTAAAAATCTTAATTGAATACCACATGACTTTTTTATCCCAAAAAATCTTTTAAAATCATAATTGAATACACCCCCCTTAAGTTATAGAATTGACCTATTTTTTTTTTGATGACGGAACCTGCAACCGCTATTTTTTTACAAGTGCGCATTGGGTAAACTCTCGGACTGACGCAATAGCCTTCAAAACACATCAGTCAGTTAAACCACACTTGACAAACCATGTGTGACAGGCTCAGCCAATAAAATGTTGACAGGGAAAATCGAACTCGTGACCTTTAGGTCCCGCGCTCTCCTACTCCACCAGCTCTCCTACTCCACCAACCTATTTTGATCCTTATAAAATTGGTACACTTTCAATTCATTAAAGACTACTATAATAGAAACATTTAAAAGATAATTTCAATAATATACAATTTAACATAAAAAATAATATTTTTATAGTCATTTTTAATTTACATTTACATAAACACATATTTATGGTATACAACATTATACAATAATATAAAAGTAATGTTATAGTACGTGAACGAATATAAAAGTATGTGAGATGTTATAACACATAATGTTGAGGGTAGAATACATTTGATGATATTTTTAAATATTAAACTAAAAATAATTATATTTAAGTAAAATATAAAATAAGTTATGTCGAGCGAGAGTTGAAATATAAAAAAAATACTTAAAATAATTTTATCAAGCACAATAACGGAAAGACAAACTAATAATGCCAATGAAGGTTGATGACGATGAATCTAAAAACATGAGGACTGAAAAGCTATTTCATGAAAGTTTGGGATGTCACATAAAACATAACCCAAATCAGTGTTTTCCTATAATGAAATGAAAAAAGACAGCATTGTTGAGGTTTAGGGTTACACCACTCACAGCTAAAAATGAAAGCTTTGGTTCCTTCTTCTTCACAGATACCTCCATGGCTAATCCTCTTTAGTAGACACCATTTATGCACCTTAAACTCACTAACAAATCAACAAACACAAATTCTTGAAAAACCCATCTTAAACCCTCATATTTATGAAAATAATGTACCTTATGACCATTCTTGTGACATAGAAAACGGTGGGTTTACCAAGAATCATGTAGTTGATGTTCTTTTAAGCTACAAAGATGACCCTGATTCAGCTTATAGGTATTTCCAAACTGTTAGACAACAAAGAGGGTTTGAACACAATAAATCTGACCCTTTTTTTGTTTTGTTTTACATATTAGTTAGTTCTACAATGCATCAACATAAAGCTAGACGTGTGCTTGATTATTATGTTTCTAGTGGCTCGGGTCTGTCTGCTAGTCTTATTTTTAATGGTTTAGTTGTTTGTGCTAAGAGTTTTGGATTTGAGTTAACCCCTCGACTTTTCAATTTTTTGGTAAATAGTTGTGTGAAAGCTAATCGATTGAATGATGCCGTTGATTGTTTAAAAGGGATGGTTGAACATGATATAATGCTGTGGGTCCCGACAATGAACATGCTTTTAAAGGCATTGGTGAGGAAGGACATGATTAGAGTAGCGCGAGATTTGTATACTGAAGTAGTGTCTAGAGGGACCGGTTATGATCGTCGTACTGTGCATATTTTGATGTCTGCTTGTCTCAGAGAAGGGAAAATGGAGGAGGCATTGAAGCTTTTCGAGGAGGCAAAGATGAGTGGGGGGATTAAGCTTGATGCATCATTGTATAACCTTTGTGTTTATGTTGCTTGTAAGGAGGATAATTTAAGTTTAGCATTGGAGTTGTTGGATGAGATGAAAGAAAGGGATTGGGTTCCTTCTGAGGGCACATATACAAACATAATCACGGCTTGTGTGAAACAACGGAATATGGTTGAGGCATTAAGGCTCAAGGATGAAATGCTTAGTAACGGGCATCCGATGAACTTGGTGGTTGCAACAAGTTTGATGAAAGGGTATCATGTGCAGGGCGATTTATCAAGTGCTTTGGATTTGTTTGATAAATTGATTGAGTATGGACTTGCTCCGAACAAGGTGACGTATGCGGTTGTAATGGAAGGTTGCTGTAAAAATGGGAATGTTGAAAAAGCAGTAGAAGTTTACAGGCAGATGAAACTTGCAGGTATTAAGTCTAATGCTTTTGTTGAAAATTCGTTGATAAAGGGATTTTTGAGTGTTAACTTGTTGGATGAAGCAATGAATGTGTTTGACGAGGCAATAAATTCAGGGACGGCCAATGTTTTCGTTTACAATAGTGTAATTGCCTGGTTCTGTAAGAAGGGTCAAATGGATGAGGCTCAGAAAGTATGGGATAAGATGGTTGACAATGGAGTTTTACCAACTATAGCTTCGTACAACAATATGATTCTTGGAAATTGCAGAAATAGGAAAATGGACAAAGCATTGGATTTGTTCTCTCAGTTGCCAGAAAGGCATTTGAAAGCTAATGTTGTAACATATAGCATTTTGATTGATGGGTATTTCAGAAAAGGTGACTCTGCTAAAGCTGAGAACATGTTTGATCAAATGGTCTCTTCTGGAATTTCCCCTACTGACTACACATTCAATACCATAATCAGTGGTATGTCTAAAGTTGGCAAAACGTCGGAGGCAAAAGATTTTCTTAAAGAGATTGTGGCAAGAGGTGTCCTTTCACAATCATGCATGTCTTATAATGGCCTAATAGAAGGATTTTTTAAGGAAGATGATGTCAGCTCAGCATTGGCTGTTTATAGAGAGATGTGTGATAGTGGGATTTCTCCAAATGTTGTCACTTACACAACTTTGATTGATGGGTTCTGCAAAAGCAATAACATTAATCTAGCTTTAAAAATGCTGAATGAGATGAGAAATAGAGAAATTAAGTTAGATGTCATTGCATATTCTGTTCTTATAGATGGCTTTTGCAAAAGAAGAGACATGAAAAGTGCTTCTGAACTTTTTGATGAAATCCTTCAAGTTGGTCTCTCTCCTAACATATTTGTTTATAACAGCATGATAAGTGGGTTTAGAAACGTAAATAATATGGAAGCAGCACTAGTCTTACGTGATAGGATGATTAATGAAGGCGTTCCATGTGATTTGGAAACATACACCACATTGATTGATGGGCTTTTGAAGGATGGAGAAATAGTTGAGGCGTCTGATTTGTACACTGAGATGCTTGGAAAGGATGTAATGCCTGATGGCATCACATATACTGTTCTTGTAAACGGTCTTTGCAATAAAGGTCAGGTTGAGAATGCACACAAGGTCTTAGAGGAGATGTGTAAAAAGAGTAAGACTCCTAGTGCTCTGATTTATAATACACTAATTGCTGGATACTTCAAGAAGGGAAATTTGCAAGAGGCATTTAGGTTGCATGATGAGATGCTTGACAAAGGTCTTGAGCCCGATGATGCGACCTATGATATTCTTGTATCTGGACAGCTGAAAGGGAATAGCTTGGGTCTTGAATTGCCACAATGAACCAGATACCCTCTAGAAATTTGTTGACTAGATAAATTGGCTTTCATTCTTGTCGCATGTTTCTGCTGTCTGCAAGGTAAACTGAACTTGATAGTTGATATTTTTCTTTGCAGTTCCTCGTGGAAGATTTATTGTTGGAAAATCTAGACACGTAGTGTTTTTTGTTGGTATATTCTGTATAGCTTTAGTTAAGGGCACAATTGCAATCAAATAATTTGGCTTTCTTTTCTATGGATGGTGGTCAGATTTAAGATCTCTGGTGATTCTATGTGGTTTATTTCTGTATTTGTTTTACTATGTTTCCCAATTATAGGTAGGTCAATTGTCATATTGTTTCCGTTGCATTTTGAATTATTCCTCAATCTCATATATACTTATAGCAACTTTTAATTCCATGGCGGATGGTGTATTCTTGTTCTTATTGTTTATTTGTCCATTTAAGCCTGTTCATTGATTTACAGGATACTCTTGTGGCATTTGGAAAAATAATAGCAACCTATTGTTTCATATTGAAATCTTTCCAGGTAGTTGCTCATAGGCTTGAGAATTAATCTTTGTTCTACTAAGAATGCAGTAATATGTTCCTCATTAAAAAAGAGAGAGAATAATATGTACTGGAATGCATTCGTAGCTTCATTTTGTACCGTTTTGGAGCAAATAACTAAGTTAATAAGCTTGACAAAGTCATGAATCCGGAATATACATTTTCATTACTTTACCGATGATGCCAGTTAATCAATAATTAATCAATTACTTCTGAGTCCTAAATTTGAGTTCTCCATATTTGATCCACCTTGTTGGGGCCTGTCTTTTAAGAAGATTAAGAAAGAAGTTCCCTTGTTAATAACCGGGCCTTGTGTCTGACCATTTCTTACTGTAGGTTGAAGGTCTGATATGAGAAAGCTTAAACAGGTGTGATCATAAAGAGTTCAACGACCTTGTCTACCCTTTTACCGAGGTATGTGAGCAAAGCAAACATGAATTATAGGAGATCAGAATTAATATATATATAAATATCTTATAGGGCAATGTAAAGCTTTACTATAAGCTTCTCAATATCAAGTGACAACAAAATTGTTACCACACCAAGGGTCCCGAAGTGTGTATGTTAGTTCAAGAAATTTATTAATGTGGAATAAAGTTTATCCCATTACTTATGACTCGAACAATTGGGGTCCCGGACGTCGGAAATGTCGTTTCCACACACATGCACACATTGTATCAAGGATCGTAAATTTCATTAGTGAAAGCGATATTGGTACGTAAGTAAAATGTTTGAGACATAGAATGATGGACGGTCGTTGACTAAATGACGAGTGTTCCACGTTGGTAAATGAAGGAAGAAGTGTGCATAGTGCACCTGTCCAAGGGCTCTGCCAGAAGAATGAAGTTTACAATATTCATACTTTATCTAGGACGCCTCCTTTATCTCTTGACCTGAAAAGCTCATCGATTTTCGTGACCGCAATTCTTCATAGTAGGTCTCAAAATTTTTGAGAAACCGATTTCTCTAAGCATGTTAAAATTAAGACCCAACAACTCCTACTTCGCTTCAGAGCCTCACATGTATGTTTGAAATCATTATTCACCATTGCACAGAAGTCAGATAACTGCTAGTATATTGAATTGCTCACACCAACAGCACTGGTTAAATATAGTTTTATAATAAATATTCTGATGGTAACACCAAACCTACTATAAAATGATTTCTTCCAACAGAGAAGACTCCAAAGGATGTATATTACATTTGCATAACCCTTATTTTTTGAAAGAAAAAAAAAGTGAGCTTATGAAACAAATCACAAGAGTAGAAATACTTTACAATTATAGAAAGATAAATTAGGAAATCATTGATTTAAGCCTCATAAGTTTGTGAAAAACTCTTGAGAGTTTTAGGCTGTTAGTGTAGGTGTTTACGTCGGGTTCGTACACGCAGCGGAATTTGAAAATTTATGTTTCAAACCCGACGACGGTCGAATTGCAGTACGGTAATAATAGAAAATACAAACACAAAGAATAATGTAAAACTTCAACAGAAGACTTACATTCTCGAAGCAATCAGCCAAGCAGTTGAATCTTCTGGAACTTTGTGTAGTCCGAGGGTGCACACGCAAACGTCTCTCGATTTACAAGTTATAGAACTTTGATGTAATTGCTAAGTCAGGAATGCTAGAGATTCTGACAGAGCTTTAGAAGAGATTGCCATCTCTTAGGTTTTTTATTGTATTGAAATGGGAGGGTAAGCCCTTTATTTATAGTTTTAAACAGAGGCTTAGGGTTTAGTGGTTTGGGCCCAGAAAATCGATTGGCGAATTGACTGTCGGGCCACGCCCGCACCGGTCCGACATGTTTCTGGAACCGCGGTCCTGAATCAAGGCACCGCGGTTCCGTCCTATTTTCTGCCCACTTGTCCATTTTAATGTCTCGGTCATCAACCGAACATTTAGGTACAATCTCCTTCTAATTACATCCTTCAATTGACGGAACATTTGACTTAGTGTTATCCTTCAGGCCTTTACATATCGTCACTAATTACATTAGGATCTTCACGGAACTCCTAGACTGCGCCGGAAGACAAACCCACTATGTAAAGTTTAGTTACACAAAATATGTGAACTGAACCTATATGTGGAAAGATAAAATCCCTTCATTCATGACACACTCAATCAAACTTAGGATTTGTCAAGTGTCTATCCAAATGACTTGATTATTATAACTCATCTATATTAGTTGACAACAGGACCATGTCACAGACATGTCCATTGTATTGGCCAATGACTTAGTCAATCTAATACCATATGAGTACCTGAGTGTTCACTCGAATATAAATTCAAGGAATAAATCCTTTCTTGGCTCACATACCACCTTTAATCTACTTCGTAATGCACCCAAAACAAGCCGCGTCTCAACCTATAAGGCATTTGAGCTTAGGACAGGATCAAAGTACATTACTCCGTAAACAAGATGATATTGACCTCAAGTCTAAGGATTTTTTATCTCCCACAAGCCGATGACATTATAGACATATAACAAAACAGTACATCAGCAGAGCATACCAATACTTTAACAAGTATTCATGTGTCCATCGTGAGTTGTCATAACTCGTAGCAAGTGAGACATACTATACCCCTAAGGATATGATACAGACCACATGTCGACATATCACATATCATCGATATCTCAATTTCGATGATCATTAGTCGAGGTAATTCAAGAGTTACGTTATAACATTAGTCCCTCTAGTCGGGTGGGCGCCGACTGATGTTTCGACCAGATCCCCCTAAAAACCGTACGTGTGGGTCTCCCCGTATGCGGCTCACGTTAATTCTCACATCATTAATAAACACGTAACTTCCAGGGATGCATTTATAGAATATTATAAAAAATCAATTAATAATTCAACAAATGCAAAAGACATAATATTAATCATTATTAATATAAATACGAATGTGTATAAAGTACATTGTGTCCTAATACAGATTGTCTCTAGGACATATATATACTTTCGATCTCCCACTTGACCTAGAGCCTATCACCAACATATCTAATACCCATGTTCTCAAAATGATCATTATGCTTCACCAAGCTTAATGGTTTAGTAAACGGGTCTGCTAGATTATTGTCTGTGGGAATATAATCTATCTTGATATCTTCAGCTTCCACCATCTCTCTCAGGATGTGGTACTTCCTTGGTACATGCTTGTTTCTGTTTGTTGATCTTGGTTCCTTTGCCTGTGCAATCGCACCAGTGTTGTCACAATAAATAGTTATTGGACAACTAGCACTCGGAACAACCCCTAGTTCCTTCAGGAACTCAGAAATCGCGACAGCTTCTTTAGCAGCTTAGATCCAAAGAATGTACTCGCCGATGGTAAGTCTGCGATGGTAGCTTTGTTTGGAACTCTTCCATTTCATTGCTCCCCGATTGAAAATGAGCGTGTAACCCGTGAGATTTGAAATCATCAACATCTCAGAAACTAGCATCGGTATACCCGGTGGCAACCAAATCATCAACTCGCATAGACTAAGTAATCTTTAGTACGCCCGAGGTACTTGAGAATACTCTTGACTGCTTTCCAGTGTTCCTCGCCAGGATTCTGCTGGAACTTGCAAGTCATACTAAGTGCAAAGGCCACATCTGACCTAGTACAGGTCATGACATACATGATCGATCCTATAGCCGAAGCATATGAGATCCTCTTCATGCGCTCAAGTTCAATAGCATTAGAAGGGCAGCCCTTCTTTGATAACTTGATGCCTTGACCCATCGGAAGACCACATTTCTTGAAATTCTCCATTGAAAAACGTCTAAGCACTTTGTATATGTAGACTGATTGTGACAGCCCCAACAATCTATTAGGTCTATCTCTATAGATCCTAATTCCCAGAATGTAGCAGGCTTCACCTAAATCCTTCATCATGAAGGACTTGGACAACCAATCCTTGACTGACTGCATGAGGGTTTTATTATCTCTCATTATCAATATGTCATCAACATATATTATAATGAAGACAATACCCTCATCCTTGCGTTTGTAATAAACACAAGGATCCTCTTTGCTTCTGACTATTGTAAGAAACCTCAACTACATCTTTGAGATGTGAACATGAGGAAAATTTAAATAACCATTCTCCTATAGTTGCCAGCTAGATCAGCTGGCACTTCTCTTTATGTTATCACCACTCTATCCGGATGTTCAACTGCTGCATATAAAGAAAAACCAAGTGGGAAACCTCTTCATTAAATATATAACTTTTAAAAGAAACATTCTCCATCAACTCTTTAGCAAAAGGAGGCAAATTCATGTTCATTTGGACAAAGTTTTTTTTTAATTTTTTTTGGATGAATATGAACTCAGATGGTCTAATTACATCTCAACTTTGGATTTGATTTACAATTACTCACCTGCGAGCATCTGCTAATCATTTTCTCATTCAGATAGTTTACCAACTTTTGGCATCAATGTTACTATACCCCGAAAAAGAGTTTTGGAAAAAGGTGATAGCTGAAGCAAAAATCAGCCCAGGCTAAGCAAGGAGGAGGTCAATAGCTGCAAACCTCTCGTACCAGGACTCAATCAATCGAGAAGGAAAACTCAGTATTTATAGAAAAAGGGTTACTTAATAGTGAAAGTATACCGTGGTATACACGATATACACGACATATATAATGCCTTATACCGTGTATATTACGGAAATACAAGGCAGACCAGTCAGTCTGTGATATACATGCCAAGTTTATCACGGTTTGGAGTATATTTGGCAACATAATATTTGTATTTAATTAGCATTGTACACTTACCATACTTGTAGAATTCTTGTACAAATAGAATAATGTTTTGAGTAGGGATGTCAGTGGGGCGGGTAACTGCGCCTCTCCGGGATCTCATGTCCGATCGGTCATGCCGAATAAGCGGGTTCAAACCAAGGGTTAGAGGCTGCTAGTCACAAAAGCAGTTAATGGAATCAGCCAATCGTGGCACAAGTCCCAACGAGAAGAGGAACCTCCCCACACCCGCTCTAGTTGGGGCGGGTATGGGGGATGGTTTGGTGGGTGGTGGGACGGGTATGAGTATCAAAAGTGCTACCCACTATGGGTAATGGGGCGGGGGTGAATTTCATATAAGACTGCCGCAGTACCATTCTGCCATTACCATTACCGCGCCATACTGCAGTTCGTACCCGCACCGCCTATTAATTTAATTAGGCTATTTACTAATTTATTTGGCCATTTTTGATTTAAAATGTGACTTCACTGACTTGGGCCCTCACTTTTTATTAATTCGGTAGAGGCGAAGGCGATCTGCTTCGATTACTCAACTCATCAAAAGGGCAAAACCCCCTATATCTCATTATTATACTTGTCATGCTCGGCTGAAAAAAAAGGGCAAAAACCCTATAACTCAGCAAAAGGGCAAAAGTTCTTATTGAGTCTGCTCGGCTGCAAAAAAAAAATTAAATCGCAGTAGCCAGTAGGGTGAGTCTGCTCAGCTGCATTTTCAAGAGGAGCTGGAATCAGTCACTCACATCCTTCATTCACTTTAAGGTTGCAAAACAATGTTGGGAGCTTATTTTGAATCTGTTTGGTGTAACTTGGGTAATGCCACCAGATATTAGAGGTCTTCTGGAGAGCTAGCAAGGACAGAAGATAGCAAGGGGCCAGAAGAAGTTTTGGAGGACCATCCCTCTATGTGTTTTTTGGACTATTTGGAGAGAAAGGAATAGTGCTTGTTTGAAAATAGGAAAAATCACATGTCTAGAGTAAAGACAGTATGGATCAGTATATGAACTTTTTGAATTTGATGGCTAGTATGTAATATGTAGTTCTGCTATCTCAAGTAAATTATTGTTTCTCATTGAGAAACACAGAGAGTAGAAATGACAAAACAGAGAAGCTTGAACCTCTTCTCTAAATGTGCTCTTCAGTTATTGAAAATTGATATTGCATTACCAATTCATTTGATGCATACGGGAGCCAATTAATGTTGTAATTTGTGGGAGCTGTTTAGGTGGGTACCCGCCGGGTAAGTGGATACTAGCCCTGGGTAAGTGGGGCAGGGACAGGTGGATGAATTACTATCCGTGATGGGCGATGGGGTGGGGATGGGGTGGGTTTTAGGTGGCGGATACGGGTATGGGGTATCCTTCCCCCGCCCCCACCCCGCCCCATTGACATCCCTAGTTTTGATAGTAGAATAGGAATATGATTTCCATATTATTGAAATTATAAATTGTATATATACTCATTTATTAATGAAAATAATCAAAGTATTATTTCTTTCATGGTATCAGAAGTCTAGGTGCTTCTATCAATTTTTCTCTCTCTTCCGTTGCCTCAGTTCTCGTGTTCAATTCTCGAAAATTGTGTCCTCTCTTCCTAAATTTTCTTCCAAATCCCCCATTAACTTATTGTTCCTTCGTTATGTCTAAGAACATGTTTCATCCTACCTTTACTATTTCCAACATTAAGAACCACATCCATATTGTTCTTGAGATGGAGAACGTCCAATATGCGACGTGGACAGAACTGTTCAAAATTCACGCAATCTCACATAAAGTACGCCATCACATAATTCCTCCCGCTATCCCTCCACCCGCGGAGGATCCTCAGTTATGGATCACTCTTGATGCTACCGTTCTTCAGTGGATCTACTCCACTATTTCTATCGACCTTTTGCAGACGATCGTTGAACCAGAGACTACAACTATGGCTACCTAGATAGATTGCGTGATATATTTCAGGATAATCAACATTCTCGAGTTGTCACCCTTGAGCAGAAATTTTCACAAGTCAACATGAAAATTTCCCGAATGTTTCGGCTTATTATAAACGGCTCAAGGAATTAGCAGACCAACTCCGTAATGTTGGAGCGCCTGTTACCAATAATCGTCTTGTTCTACAAATGGTTGAAGTCATATCTAAGGCCTATAATGGTGTTGAGGCTCTACTCCGTCAAAGTAATCCACTTCCACCTTTTTATCGAGCCCGTTTGATACTCATGTTAGAATAAGCCGACTTGGGAAAAAAGGCGGCTACCGACGCAAGTTCTGTGGAAATGATGAATACGTCCGATAATTCTAACAATTTTGTTGACAATTCTGGCCAAAACTGCAACAACGGTGGAGACAAGAAAGGTCAAAATCGTAAAAATAATGATAAAAATCTCCGCGAACGAAACGTTTCTACCGCTACGGTGTGCGAGTGCCTCTCGGCATCGCCCATGCGATCTCAACAATGGGCTCGCAGCGGTAGTCGACGGCGGCGATGGCGATCGTCGCCGTCGATTACTCTCGAAGTTGGGGCGATCGACCCAATCACAGGCTTAATGTCCCAGGCTTTCCAGGTTACACCCAACAGAGATCTAGGCCAGGTCAGCAAGTCGGGGTGCTTGGGCCTCGGCCCCCACAAGCCTTCAGTGTTGCGGGCTCGAATTCGACCCCACCGATATTGAAGCCGCCAGGTATACACTTGACGCGAATTGTTACATGGACACCGACACCACTTCTCACATGACGTCCGACCAAGATACTCTCATGTCTTATTTCAATTTCAGCAAAATCGTGGCATTATTGGTGGTAATGGCAACTCCATTCCAATTCGTGGTTACGGTAATATATCTTTGTCCCCCCACACCCATCTCTTGTTTTAAAAAATCTATTCTGATTTTTTTTTTCTCTTGATTCTTTTCCGATCGAGATGTATAGATCATGTTCACGGATTAACGAAAATGTGCAAAAGCTTTATTTATACACTTCATGCCCCTAACTTAATTAAAAATTTGGTGTCTGTTCGCAAATTTACCATTGATAATTGTGTTTCTGTTAATTTTGATCCATCTGAATTTTCTGTGAAGGATTTCAAAACGGGGATACCTCTCAAGATGCAAGAATAGGGGCGATATTTATTCAATCACAACCACCACCACTTCCTTGAGTCAAGCCATGCCGTCACCATTTGTTGTTCTAGCTCGTTCCTTGTGGCATGCACGTTTGAGTTATCTTGAGTCGTCAATTCTGTCTTATTTAAATAAAAACAAGTTTATTGATTGTAAGGGTATGCGTAGTACTCCAATTTGTCATTCTTGTCCGTTAGGAAAACATGTTAGGTTACCGTTTGTAGTCTCTACTTCTCGCACTTTGATGCCTTTTGATATTATTCATCGATTTATGGACATCTCTAGTTCTCAGTTCTTTAGGCTATCGTTATTATGTTCTATTTTTGGATGATTATTCCAATTTTTTATGGACTTTTCCGTTAGCGAAATCTCAAGTTTTTTCAACTTTCTTAAATTTTTGAGCATTCATCCGTACCTTATTCGATCGGGAGATAAAAAATATTCAATGTGATAATGTTAAAGAATATGATAATGAGAAGTTTCAGAAATTTTGTGATGTTAATGACATAGTATTTCGTTTCTCTTGTCCTCATATGTCCTCACAAAATGGGAACGAAAAGTTCGTACTATTAATAATATTGTTCGTACTTTATTAGCTCATGCTTTCGTCCCTTCTTCTTTTTGACATCATGTTCTACAAATGGTTACTTACCTCCTTAACATACTTCCTACCAAAGGGTTAGCATATGAATCTCCCCTTGAAAGTATACCGTGATATACACGACATATTATACAATGCCTTGTGTATACCGTGTATATCACGGAAATACAAGGCAAATCAGTAAGTCCGTGATATACATGCCAAGTATATCACGATTTGAAGTATATTTGACAACATAATATTTGTATTTAATTAGCATTGTACACTTATCATACACTTGTAGAATTCTTGTACAAATAAAATAAGGTTTTGAGAGTAGAATTGAAATAGAATTTTCATATTACGAAAATTGTAAATTGTATATATACTCATTCATTAATGAAATAAGTGATTATTTCTTTCAGATAGGAATTCATCAGACAAAAACATATACATTGTGTTTTAAAATTTGTCTATGGATTACATTTAAACCATTAATATACTACCACATAAGAATTTTTTAGGGGCATTCCTAATAGGTGTAGGGAATGCATTCTTGAAACAAATCTAATAAATTAGGTGATAAATTTAATCTTTTACCAAAATTATAAATTCAGAAGGAAAGTTGACCATTTATATTCAACAATTCGAAAAAAGAAGAATTTACAAAGGAGAGGCAAGTGAAAACACGCTCTTAAATTAGCGAGTGTATCTAATATTCCGGAAATACCCCTAATTCTCATATTTATTTACTGATCTATCCTTTCCCCCAAAATATATTTCAAAACCCTAGAAAACGCAATTATCAAATTCTAATAACTGTGTGTATTCTTTGGAGCAAAGCAAACACTTGTGTATTATCTTGTCTATTTCATCAATTCTTCGATTAAGGTGTGTTTAATTAGCTTTATTTACCATGTAATTTTTTGTAACCCTAACTTATAGAATGATATGTTTTATCTAGGGTTATGAATTTACACAAATTCAATAAATTATTTCTGGGTTTAGCTGAATTTTAATCAAATATTTTGGGCATTTATTTAATTTTTTTGCTAAAATGTTTTTGTTTAATTATTGTATAGGGTGATTTACACAAGTTTCAACCGATTATATGTATTTGTTCTTCTCAAAATATTTTAGTTGAACTGGTGGGAATTTTTTTGATTTTTTTATTACTTGCTAATCATAGTCCTCATCCAATTAAATATTATACTGTTATTTTTCAGGGTTTTAATTTTCATGACTTTAGTTCAATGTTTATATGAGTTTTGATCTGGATCTTTCATTTTTATTGTTATATGGAATTTAATTGATTTTTTTTATATTATAATCACAACTATAAACTAGTTAAGAAATTTTTTTCTTCTAATTTTTTGCTAGTATTGAATGAATTTATTGAGATTATTTCCCTTATATGCTAGTCAACCCCCCATTAGCTCGGAAATGTTGTTGTAGTCAACCCCCATTAGCTCGGAAACCAGTGATATAAATCTTTAAATCTTGAAAATCCAAAATGAATTGCTTTTAAGCTATTGATTTGACAACTGTGCGACTTGGTTCAGTATTGCAAATAATTTGTATGAGACTTGGCATATTAAAGGATTTTTCCAAGCAATGGAAATGTTTTTTTTATAACCGTGGTGTCCAGGTCCGCTTGTGCGCACCTAGACTAGTTCCACAAAACCTGTTACCTTCCACAACAATGGGTACTAGGTAACTCTGTCGACCAAGGCGTAAACAGATGGGAATTGTTGTGAAGACCTGTTTCAATTTTCTTATAGTTGGGGTCCATGGTCAACTTAGGTCTTGTCTATTTCCATTAGCTTATCCTTAAGCATAATGAAGAAGGGTTGTATATAACTTTTTTAGGATTAGGTTTTGAGATACTTGGCCTATTGATTCCTAAGTTTTATTATATTGCGTGAACAGTTAAACAGAGAGATTTCCGCTGGGACTCAAATAAGTTATCCTCTGACTTATTTCAACTTAATTTTCAGTGATTATGTTGTATTTTGTAGAATCTATTACAAAATCTTGTTTACCGTTTATTTGTTGGGTTTATCACAGGTTGTGGCTGTTGAAAAGAAATTTTGCTCAAATGAGGTTCAAAAAGGGGGATAAGGTGGAAGTAATGAACACATCTGAGGTGCCAATCTCATGGCGTACTGCGGAGATAATGTCTGGTAATGGTCACACTTGCACCGTCAGATATGGTTCTCGTTTAGGAATGAGAAGTGAAAATTTCGAAGAAAGGGTATCAAGGAAAATGATAAGGCCTTGCCCCACTGTCGTGCACTGCATGGAGACTTGGGCACTTGGGGACATTGTGGAGGTATACAATGACAACTCTTGGAAAATTGCCATTGTGGTCAGTGTTTTACAGCTTGATTGTTATTTGGTGAGACTACTTGGTTGCTCCTTGGAACTTAGCATTCATAAATCAGGCATGAGAGATCGACAAAATTGGAAAGATGGAAAATGGATTTTGATCAGAAAGGTACATATTCTTTTTCATTTATTCTTATGTTTTGGATTTAGAGAGAAATTAAGCATGTCTTATTGGAGTTGCTCTTATCATTTTGTATTGCTCATAATGCCAGATTTATTATGTTCTGTTTTGAGTTCATATATGTTTTTAACTAGGTCTTTTAATGAGAACTGTCTCATTTGTGTATATGTGCTTCTGTCTCCATAGCAAAAATGGACTGGAGATGGTATTGTTGATGTAGCTTGAATAAGATGGGAAGTGGGTTGGACCATGCTGGTTAAGTAGTCCAGGTCATACACATCAAATCAAAATATAAATTGTAATCCTGATTGGTGGTAGGTATGGTAGTTTCTGTGCAAAAGAGGGAACATTTCTAGACAACTGCTTAGTTGTCCTTGCACAGTATTTGTAGTTGATGTTGCTAATAAGCATGTGAGTGGTAGATTATGCATCTCTTGCAATATTTTGTATGAATAACTCAGAATCTATTCCAACCTTGCCTTCCCTGATCTCACTGTGTTTTCTTTTATAGGGTTGTCTTCAAGCTGGAGCCAAGAGATCTAACAAAATTTCAACTCAAATTTGTTGTCAGAAGATGAAGTCGCAGCTGCTGCCACTTGATGCACCAACTAAAGTTCTCGGAGACACTGATGGTCTAGCAGCCACCCATGGAAAAAATAGAGGACAAGAGTCTTGTATAATCTCATCAAGATCCCTAAAGAGAATGTCTCCTTATTGTACATCTGGTGTTGATTCACTTTATGGGAATGCTCAGAAATTTCAAGCAATTGGGACAGATAATTGCAGGTGGCGAGCAGCTCTGGAGGCGACCTTACCAGAAAAGGTAGATGCTGTTGCTTACCCAAGAGGAACTGTGGGTGAAAAATGCATGCATTCTTCCGTTAATATTAGATCAAATGGATTTAATAAATCGGAGAGAGAAGATTTAGATGGTGTCTTTGGCTTTTCCCCTCAAAGAAGTTTGGAACCTAGTGATTCTGATAGCGATGCCTCCTCTGTTGGTAGTTGTAGTGTCACTAGTGAGAGACCAAACAAATTATTAAGTCATCTTCCTCGAATTTCGTGTCGAGTTTCAGGTGTCCTGTGTAGCGATGCGGAGTCAGTTTGTGGTTCAGGTCCTTCAGGATATAAGGAGAAAAGTCATAGTAATCCTCCAGAAGAGGAATTGGCAACACGTGTTCATACATTAGAGTTGCATGCTTATAAGTGCACCCTGGTGGCATTATATGCTTCTGGACCATTAACTTGGGAACAAGAAGCATTATTAACTGATCTCCGCATAATGCTGCATATTTCAAATGATGAACATTTGATGGAGCTAAAGAACCTAATTTCTTCTAAAGGTTCATATTATATCAAATAGTAGTTGTAATGTTTCTCTTTCTTTTTCTCTCGATGGTAGGTCCTGTTGCTAATGTTGACCTTACAGAATTGTAAAAAGCCAGATGTCATGTTACGCTTTGTAACTTCAGAAGTTCAGTGTTGTTAAAACAAGTTTTCTGACTGTTCACTTTTGTAGTATGAGATCTTGTAACTATATTTTTTCATATTGGAAACATTTATCAATATATCACGGCAATGACTGCTGATTCCCGTCCTTGTACAAGCACTGTTTTCTTTAGTTCATTTTTATCTTCTGATGGCAATGCCCAGTATAGGGATACATTGCACTCCTTAGAAATATCTTTCTTAGAGGCATCATCTAGCACAAAATGTATGATATCTGAAAGATGTTTTTCCAGCAGCAGGTATAAGAGTGATAATGCACTGTAACCTTCATTGAAATGTGTGTTCAAATCCTTTTGAGCGTCTTAACTAGATCCCAAAATATATGAAGGAAGGCAAATGCTCATTTATGGGGAGTAGTTGAAGATTAACTGATACAAACTGTTGAATAAGCCTGGAAATTCTTACTAGATATTTTGTTTGTAGAGTATTCTGTTGCACCTTCAGGTGGGATTCTGGATGTTGCTTAGCTGTATAAATATAACTTTGGCACTGGAAACTATGAGTTTTATCTAATTTTCCTATGAATATGTGTATATAAGCTAATTCTACACAACTACCCAGCGCTACTAAATGGTTTTAACTATTTATTTATGGGCAGAATTTTATGTCCTCTATAAAATTTGGCAGCATATGAATCTCCGTTTTAAGGATATTATTGATCAGTCCCATGCATTTTCCAGGGCAACATTGAATCATGCATGCCTTGCTTCCATATGTATGAAGGTGATGCTGGGATGTGTGGCCATTCAAGTGGCATAAAAAGGGGACACTGCATGTATCTGCTTTCCCAGAAATCTTGGCAAATCCCTCGTGTCACAGGTTTTCTATTTGTTTGACAGTTTCACATTCTTTTGTAGCTGAGCTTCAGAGCTGCATGGATTCCATCTTTTTGAAGGAAGTAAGAAAGTTGGTATTTTTCTTTGCGAATTGCAATCAAATAATTTTAGCTTTCTTTACTATGGATGGGGGTCAGATTTATAATCTGCTGATGATTACATGTGGTTTGTTTCTGTATCTTTTGTGTTTACTATGTTTCCCAATTATAGGAAGGTCAATTGTCATATTGTTTCCTTTGCATTTTGAATTATCCCAAGCTCATTTATAATTATAGTATTCCATGGCTGATGGTGTATTCTTTTTCTTATCGTTTATCCGTCCATTTAAGCCTGTTCATTGGTTTAGAGATAATTCTTTGGCATTTGGAAAAACAATAGCAATTTATTGTTTTATATTGAAATCTGTCCAAGTAGGTGATCATAGGCTTGAGAATTAATCTTCATTCTATTATGAATGCAGTAATATGTCCTCCATTAAAAGGTGGGGGGGGGGGGGGGATGCAGATGCAAACAAACTAAGCTAATATGTGCTGGAATGCATCCTTAGCTTCATTTTGTATGTTTTTGGAGCAAACAAACTAAGTTAATGACAAAGTCATGAATCCGATATATTATTTTCACTACTTTTACTTTATGTGTTTTGACAAAAAGAGCTGGGGAAGTTCTGTCGACTGTTACTATCTTAGTAACTCTAAAAGGTTGGTTGTGTAGCATATGTATTAGCGAGAAAAAATGAGGGATAATAGATTAGTTTTGGATGAGAATTTCAATTTTTAAGTGGCTGAGAATTTATAAGGTTAAAAGTTTACAGCAAGTTCTGCTGGCGATATTTCTCTGTGATGGTCTCTGCACTTCTAACTGCTGCTTTAAATTGAAGTCAATAGGCAGTCTTTCTAAGGAGCCAGTCGTTGAACTGCTCATAAGTGAGCAATTGTTGAATTTGCATAATCAGTTTTACTTAATCATCTAATTCAGATTAACATTTCGGCTGATCTGTTAGTTCTTATTGGGATTATTCTAAAGGTATCTCAAGCCAAAAAGTTATGTTTCCCTGGCTTGGCCCATGCTTTAGTTATTGCAAGGTAGTAGGTGAACTAATATTCTCCTAGCTTTTGAAAGGTGCTTACATCAAGCAAAGCGGCAACATGATGAGGCTTTCTAGATAGGTGGTTTTTCTTTTTCTTTGAGAGACTTGATAATGCATTGATCCGATAGGTTGAGGTTGAATGCAAATTATACACTGTCTAAATTGTACAATAATGCACGGATGTCTCCTCTCACTCACTTCCGTTATGCTTGACGAATGGGAGTTACAATGCTAGCTTGCTTATGTTTATATTAAATTTTTTGATTTGTCAGGCCATTACACAACTTGGAATTTTGGTCCCCTAAAGTACACATGCCAATATTGTGGTTCCCTTTTATGGCATGAAGAACGGGTTAGAAAAACTGTGCAGTCAACAAAACCTATAGTATACTCTCCTTTTCATCCACCAAAATCCCCATTTCGTGATATCGAGAATACTATACTCCGCAAATGTGCGCCCACATACACATTTCACTAAACCTGTGAATTGCAAAAGAAAGAAAAACACAACCTGTATTACTTCCAAATGTACACATCTATCAGATTAGGACATCCATTTTCCTAATTTTAAAAGTTAATGGCCTAATAGATCTTCTACGCAAAGCCATTTGGCTGGGAACCTCAAAGTTCATTTAACATCCCTTCCAAGCAAGGGAACTTAAGATACCTTTCCCCTTTTCAAATATAACCGTAGTAATGCACAAAGTTCACAACAGAGAATTATGCACATCCACAAAACGAGAGTAAGGCACTTCTCCAAAAAAACTACTACTTGGGAAACATTCAGACATTACAACCCTACACATGCTATTTGCATTAAATTTTCCTCCAAAATAGTGGTCCAGCACTATAGCGAATAGTCACAGATCAAGCCATGGAACAATTGTTTGGCTATACTACTTACAGACTTTCTCCAATCTCTTTACTTCTACATCCATAAACATGAAGTTTAAAAAGGTTCTCTAATTCAAAGAAAGCATACACTCTCATCATTGTGCGTTAGTTTTGGATTGTGCACTGGTTCCGTTGAGTGCGCCTTCACATCATCCTCACTGCGGAAACTGCAGTTGCAATAATAACATATGAAGTTTATCAAGCACAATTAAATAGACAGAGAAATAACAAAAAGTGGGGATTAGAATCTTTTGACCCCCCCCCCCCCCCCCCCTTTTAGCAGTTTTCAAAATATACTCCGCCCCGTATGCTAAATTTTTATCCTAATAAATCCATAATAGACAAGTCTCTCCTTAGTGAGTTGTGCAGTGCCATCGCCAACACTACTAGGTTTAATGTGCAAAAAGTGACTTCCCAAAAATATGAACCACAAACTAGAATTGTTGAAAGCAAATTAGAGTTGTAGAGTACCTCAATGACTTATGAGTTGGAACCCGAAGTCAAGGACAAAGTCTTCAAACCTGGAAGAATCCAAATAAGGACATCTAAAATTTGTTGAGAAGTGGCAGTAGATGAACCAATTTGTAGTGTGAGATTCTTAAGATCATTGATTGGAGGTAACCTCCCATTTAGCTTACCAGGGAAAATGATAGCCTGCCAACCATCAAAAGCAAGATGATTAATAACAAAACAATTGCATAGTTGAAAGCAACTCAAAAAAGTTTCAGCCGATCTGGACAAATAACAACTATAAAAACAGCTACTTTGTCTTCAGAACCAAATAGTTGAAACAAATGAATTTTGCTGTTTAAATGGATTTGGAGACATGGAATGGAGGACAATAGCTTATGGAAGGAAGTGGTTGCAGCCAAACATGGTAAGTTAAGCCACTGGTGTACTAAGCAAAGAAGAACTCCATATGGAGTTGGGCCATGGGAACATATAAGCATGCTATGGGAGGAATTTCTCAAAGACATCTCATTCAAGGTTGGGAATGGCCTGAAAGTTAAAATTCTGGAAGGATAGATGGGGAACTCCACTTTGAGAGAAATTGGGGTCCTAATATAAGGGAATACACAACAAAGTTGGATAAAAATGGTTAGATGCTCAGAATGGTATATTAGATTCCTGGCCATCGAAACTAATTTGGGGGACAGAACTCCCACCAAAAGTGATATGCTTTAGCTGGTTGGCTCTACACAATGCATGTCGCACTATTCTTGCACTGTGTGGCAGCTGCAGATACGTGGCACATGTTTCTAGCTCTTTTCAGTCTCAAATGGGTGATGCCACAAAATATTAGGGATGTTGTTGAGAGCTGGAGCCTTTGGAGAGTTGATAACACTATCAAGAACACCTGAAGGTTGATTCAGCCTGTGTCTTTTGGTGCCTTTGGCCTAAAAGAAACAGTAGTTTTTTTTAAACAGTTGACATTAAAAGAAACAGAAACAACAGTTGTTTCGATTGACTCTCAACTCCAAACCACTTGCTAAAGGCTAGATGTTTGCTTAGTCCTTTTTGTTGGGCCAACCAGTCCTACGTAAATAGTTCTACTTTTTTTTTAGATTTTGTGAGCTCCCTCACACTAGACTAGCCCTTAACATGGTTGTTCTTTTTTGTTGTTTGGCTAGCTCCGTGACCCATTCATAGTATCTTGTGTAGGAGTTAGCAATATATTTTTGTAACCATTGCATCCTCTTGATGACAATGAAAAAAATCAAACTAAAAATCATTATATTAAAATAGATGATGACAAATCATATTCTAATCTGGAAAAAAAACTTACATTAGTGACTGAGCATTTCAACATGGAAAGGAGTTGGAAAAGGAAAAGTAAGCTAATATACATTGGGGTTGGGCAGTTAGAAAAGGAACATTGTAACCATATTTGGGGGGGTTACCTCTTCGTTCTTGAAAATCGACTTTGCATGCTTGGAATGAGCAAAAGACTGCAATTTGTTTCTTATCCAAGGGTACCCGTCAGCATTGATCACCCTAGGGTTTAATTCAAATTGAACCAAATCCAACTCACCAGAAGATTTGGAGACCTTTTCAAGTCGTCCATTTCCGAGAATAAGCGTGTATCGACCATAGATACCAGAGAACTCGAACGATTTTAACTTTGGAGAATCTATTTGTATCTCATTTACTATGTGCGAACGCTTAAGCACAAAGCTATCCAGATTCGGTTGAGAAAGAAGAAGCTTGTCCACCTTGAGGTTAGAATCTATCACGAGTTTCTCAAGTAGAGGGAATTTTTTTACAAGTTCCGACAAACTCCCATCAATGTCGTTAATAGAAACAAATGTCAACTCTCTGACTTTAGTTGGGGAAGTAATGTCTACTCTATATTTGGGGAAACAAATGTCAACTCTCCAAAGGCTCTAGCTGTCAACAACATCCCTAATATTTTGTGGCATCACCCGTTTGAGACTGAAAAGAGCTAGAAACATGTGCCACATGTCTGCAGCTGCCACACAGTGCAAGAATAGTGTAGTGTCGGACATGCATTCTTTAGAGCCAACTAGCTAAAGAATATCACTTTTGGTGGGAGTTCTGTCCTCCAAATTAGTTTCGGTGGCCAGGAATCTAATATACCATTCTGAGCATCTAGCCATTTTTATCCCAGCTTTGCTGTGTATTCCCTTGCATTAGGACCCCAACTTAATGTATCTGCAGCTTGAGCGTTCATGTTGGAGCCTTCCAGATTACGCATTAAGTCAAAAAAGCTCTTAAAGTTCCCAGTTCATTCATGTTTCTTCTGAAGATGGGACTCCACGGATTGCCTTCTCTATTCTGTGCAACTGTAGAGTCAGGACCACACACTATCAGGAAGAGTGATGAATAGGTTTCTCTCAAAGTGGATTCCCTAGTCATCTATCCTTCCAGAATTAGAGAAGTCACCATCGAATAATTTATTCGCTCCGTCAAATCTTTTTGGCTGATAAATATTACTGATAGTTCAACTGTTCCCTTTTCTCAATAGTAAAATAGGTTAAGCTACACATTAGAATTGTTAGTCCACAATGCGTCTAAGTACTCTGCTTGCTTTACAAGTGAGGAATTGATTTAGTTTTCATTTTTAGCTGATTTCTTGAAATGTTTTTTTGCTAAAGTTAAGTTTTGTTTTGTTTTAATGTATTGGAAGAACCTAAGTTGATGGAAAAGGAAGAAACAATAGTCTGTCGTCTTTTCTTTGTAATGATTATTGTTTAGTGTTTATTGTGAATATGCTTTTCTTAGTTGATGCAAATATGGTTCTCTCTTCCCTTTTTATTCTTTTGTGGTTTTAAGCTTTCAACTTAGATTTATTTTAAAAGAAGGGAAGCCCGGTGCACAAAGCATCCCGTGTTAGCAGCTAGGGGATGTAGACAGCCTACCTAAACTTCCAAGCCACTAAACTTCCAACCCTGTTTATTTTTTGCAGCACTCTGATACAGTGAACTCCCTTGTATGCACCAATTTGTTTTCCTTTCTGCAGTTTATTTCACTGCCTGGGAGTGGCGACGTGCCAATACTGGCATTGAGATCTTCTAACAGCAGAGTTTTTTACAAAATAAAATGAAGAGTTGTGCTTGAAGAGGATATTTTATCCACAATGAAGAAGCAAAAATGTTTGTAGACATTTACTGCACTATGGATTCTTGTAATGTACTTAAATACAATGTTCACAAGAGCGGTGAACTTGTCATTTAGCAATTGAGATCATGATGAAGATGGCAGTGGTGAATTGGAAGAAACATTTGGAAAGTGATGCTGTTGAAAGGGGTTTAGCCCCTCCTTTGGCATCCTTAACTCTTTATTTCTGTGTATTTAAAACATGCACCTTGAGTTCAATGTATGAATCAGACGTTTGATGTATGAATATGCCTTTTGAGTGCATGCGTTAATAATGACCTTGTGTTTGTGTTCCATTTTCCTTTCGTTTTATTAGTGCTTTCATATGTTATTTTTGATTGGATTTGTATTCTTCATTCCAAATTTTCTTAAATGCCTGTTTGAAACACCCTTAATAAAACAAGTTGTGGTGATGCAAGAATTAAAGTGAATCACTGTATAAAAAGCCCATTGTGGAGGGGACACAAGTTCTTTCATATAATTCAAGTAAGCAATCTTCTTTGGCACCTTTAAAGCTTTAACCGTGATCTTCTTCTTGTTACTTGATAGGGGAACTGATTGTTAATTCAATTTCTTCTGTAGTTCATGCTATGATTGCCTATTGCTAACTCAATTACTTCTTTAGTAAGTATAGATAGACGACATGATTGTGCCTCCCTGTATTAAGAATAATTGAGTAGTTAGCCAATGAGTTGTGAACTCAAGTCTCCCATCTTAAAAATTCATGTAGGTGCTTCAAACTGCTGCTTAATTAAAGAAAATAATTTTCCTTTTCTTTCAAGTTTCAAACTTCTTTCTGTCTATATTATTTCTACTAGCCATCCGATTTCTACAAAACAATTTGTTACACTTTCTGTTTTGTTGGATATAGAAAATTTGTGAGATATGTTGAAATAGGTAGGGACTTATAAGGAGGGATATGGCCAATCGATTCTTTCAAGGCTGACGACAACACAACAGTGATATGGTCAATTGAAGAAATAGACATCCAACAAATTTAAGCTAACGAAACGTTACAATTTATTTCATACACTTCAGAAGGAACATTTACCGCTGGAGATTTCTTTTTCTCCGCAAGGAAGGGGAATTACTATTCCCTGAATAGTTGCTTAATTTATGTCTGTTTGTATATCAAAGTAGCAGCGACTTCATGTCAAGTTGCATCCTCTCAAATTTTTACATAAAGGGTTGACATAATCCAGTCCTTTCGTCTCATGATTTTATAGAACTCAACTCATTCATCAAACCTTTGTGTGGAAACAAAAGGAAAAAGCACAGTATTAAGCAACAGTAGCTTCATTTATCCAAATCCATTCATCCAAATAAATAGAGATCCACATTCAGAAGATATGAATTTCACATCCTTCTCACAAACCAAAAGAAAAAAGATGATGCACTGAGTTCAAAAGCCTACATATTCTGGAACACAGTTCTCAGAAGACCATCAATGGTGGGAAAAAATGGGACACCAGTACAGGGATAAATCAAGAATTGCAACAGCACCAGCTGACTATTCTTAATCAAAGGTCTCATCATCATCATCTGGAAGGGGTTGACTGGCAGCTGCAGCGAGCTCAGCTTCGTGTCTGCAGCAACACAAGATAATTACACAACAATCAAAACCTGAATAAAATCCAACTGGAAGTAAGGGGAGTGCATGAAACGTGAACTTACTGTTGCTGTGCAGCTAAATCGATCTGTACTTCAGGAGGAGCAAGGGCAGGAGACTCCACAAAGTGCAAGTTAGGATCACTAAAAAGTGAAAATTGTAGGGTAAACGTCATCAAAATCTGCTTTGAGTGTGCTTCTACAGTATGTGGATAATAGTTAAATGACAAAAGTAATTACCCAGCAAGTTTCCTAGCAAGGTAGAGGAATGGCTTCTCAAAATTGTAGTTACTCTTTGCTGATATCTCATAGTATTGAAGATTCTTCTTCCGGTGGAAAGTAACCTGCTTTGCCTTAACTTGGCGGTTCTTCACATCAACCTTGTTTCCGCAAAGAACAATAGGAATATTCTCACAGACACTGATTCAACAGATGCAGTAAATCTCTATCAGCCCCAAAGCACAAACAAGAGCATATAATCAATCTTCTTCTTTTTTTTGAAAATTCAAGGTGGTTTGACATACCGGCAAAGATCACGATGCCATGTGGGAACATTCTTGTATGTTAATCTAGCTGTTACATCAAACATGATGATAGCACATTGGCCATGAATGCTGCAGACAGACAGTAGGAAGTCAATAAGGTATACAAATAGAATGATTACATCATAACAGACACCCCCACAACCCAACAACCTTATGCTCACTCTACAAACTGGTATATGCTTATAATCAAAGCTGACAAAAGGAAATGTATTTAACCATACAGCAATCTACCAACTTCATGTGTCCCTTTCAAATGAATATATTACTTTCCTTTTTAGTTTGTTTCAAAATAGGTCATATTCAGTATGTGTTACATTCAAATTTATGTGTTACAATCAACTTTTTCTATATTTCGTAAGTTTTTAATTCCAATACTCATTTTATCCTTGGTAGCACTCATTGAAGGAATGACAAGTCATGAATCATGATTAATAAACCACAAGATTTAAAGGGTGTTTGGTATGTTATTC
Source organism: Przewalskia tangutica (assembly GCA_029844215.1). NCBI lineage: Eukaryota > Viridiplantae > Streptophyta > Magnoliopsida > Solanales > Solanaceae > Przewalskia > Przewalskia tangutica. Next base: position 102,494,201 of record CM056725.1, on the reverse strand, counting down.
ACCATTTCATCTTTAGTCTAAAATAAAAAAAAATCCAAAAACAATTCTAAAACACATTAGTAGTTGGAACTCAAACCACAAACGAACAGGCTTTTTAAGCATTCAATGCCGTCTCATATGAAACCACAGTAATACCAATAAGAGTAACGAGTACAGAGTGGAATTCAAATGGAATGATTACTTACTAGTAGCCATCCCTAAGACCGCCAAATTTCTCCTGACCAGCTGTGTCCCAGCAGTAAAATCTAATCTTCCCACAGTTTGTGAAGAAATCCAATGGATGCACCTCCACACCAATCGTGGCTGTTTCATTCAATATACAAAATAAAAAATCAGCCCTCTGAAGAAAAAACACTATAATTAACACCCAATAAATGATTCATACAACAAAGCACTTACGTTCGTATTTCTTTTCGAATTCACCAGTAAGATGCCTCTTCACAAATGTAGTTTTTCCTACAAAAAAAAAAAAAGAGAACTTCCAAATCAGATGGAGCCAACAAAGAACAACAGAAGCCCCTGACAAAACAACTAACTTTAATACTCCCTCCATAGGTACAAAGTTTTAAGAAAAAATAAAGACTTTTAAAACCTAGGGTTCATTTGGTTGGGAAAAAGTTATCCTAGGATGATAAAAATAACACTACAATCCTAGATAACTAAATCCCGGAATTAGTTATAACACGATTTTACCCCAACCAAATGTGGGATAAACTGATCTCAAATGACCGGGATTAATTATCCCTTATAGTCTAAAATGAGACTTTAGTTTTTTGTGTGGCTATAAATTATTTCAATAAAATGGGTATTTTAAAATTAAATTGTTACAACATATAAAAAGACATCTTCTTTTTTGAATTAACTAAAAAGATAGAAGAGGGCACATAAATTGGGACGGAGGAAAGGGCAGCTTCATAGATGTACAATTTTCAACATAATCGAGATAAAAATACCAGTTCCACCATCACCAACAATAACAAGTTTAAAACTTGGATAATCCACCGTTTGCTGATTTGGTAGAGCCTGCAAAACATTAAAGCTATAATCAACCCCAACCCACAAAAGTAGAAGAAATCAAAGCTAAAGGTACTAACCATGTTGCTATGTATTTGGACAACAAAAATGAGAGCTGCTGCGAGGGTTTATGAGGGATTAGATATATATAGTTGGAGGAAAATAGCGTTTTCGTTCCCATCATAGCTTTGCCCTGACGCGATTATCTGGACCGTTGGATCACTCTGCTTTCTTCATTCTTCACGTGACTCCCCCTAATTTGAATTTCAAACTACACAACAAGACCCTTATATTTTATTTCCAACACCCCCTTTTTAAATTAAGTCGTTTGATAGCTGATTAAGATTAGTGTATTGATTAATTATAAGAAAATATATGTATTATTTTATAAAGGGTAAAATAGATATTGTAGCATCTTAAGTCATAATATTACAAGACATAGATGTGTTGTCTTACCCATAGTAGCTAAATACGAAATAATAGAAACAATAACATCCTTACTAGCTAAGGGAAGGCTAGATAAGTCTTTTTCCAAAAGATTTAAAATATAATAAGGGGCTTAATAAAACGATTAATTAGATAAGAAGCATCCATCTTCATCCCTTCCTTTGATAAAGCATCAAATATGTCACAATACACTATTGTGAGTTTGTGACAATGTTTCTTCCTTATTAGATTAGCTTTTTAAGTTTTAAATAGTTCACTTTGATCCTTAAATATAATTCTATTATTAAGTTATATTTATTTCTTAATAGTCCTTTTATATTTTGATATTGAAAAAAGGCCCTCATGTAATGTCATATATGGCTGAACACTATTACATTGAAGGATATCAGAAAATATATCAATTATCTACTCTTCTCTCTTCTCTTTCTCTCCTCCTTTTTACTCTCTCTGTAACAGAACATATGTTATGTTACAAATGGCATCAAAGCAAGTTTCGACACCTGCGACCGCAACACCACCGGAACTGCAATTCTTGTACGACAACATCCGAATGATTAAGATGCAACTTGCAGTGTTCGCTGAAGACATTAGTAAGAGGTTCGAATCCCTTGAGCAATATCAAGAGTGATTTCAATCGCAGTTGGAAGCGACTCGTGAAACCAACAGAAGGCTGGAACTCATTTTATCAAGTTTGAATCTGGCACAATCGAGAAGATCGACACCAACCACACCGGCGATGACACATGCAAACATAATCACTGGCCTGAACACGACGGGTATATTACCAATACCCATGACACATGACAACGAGAAAACTTCAGGTACTAGGCCTCTTATCGCTAACACACAAGTTGTATACACACCATCGACCTTTCTGGCGGGGAGAGAATTTACTTTTCCTCCGGCTCCTCCAATATTTTCAAGCCCACCCATCTACCGTAACCCTAATATCTCTTTGACACCTCCAGCATCCCCAAATATAACAATTCAAAACCATGAAATCAACACCAGCCACAAAACCCTCAAGCCTAAAATAAACTTTCCGGAATTCGATGGTACTAACCCCAGGAGTTGGCTTAGGAAATGTGAGAAATTTTTTGAACTATACAACATAAATGAGTAAGAAAATCTTAGCTATGCTTTAGTTCATATTGGGGAAAAGGCTGATGTATGGTTCGATTGCTGCATGATTAACAATAAGAGAAACATGACATGGTCTAAGTTCAGTAGTGAGGTGTGTAGAAGGTTTGATAATATTAGACCACAAGATATTGTAGTTGAATTCAACAAAATTGTGCAAACAAGTATTGTTGATCAGTACCAAAACAGATTTGAGGAGCTTACGGGATATATGACTATAATCAACCATTTACTCAACGAGATTTACTATGTGTCTAGTTTCATTAGTGGATTGAAGCCTGAACTCAAACCTCTAGTAAAAATGTCCAGCCCCACAACTGTATTGGATGCCTATGAACCAAGTTGTATGAAGAATCCTTCAAAGCACTCACTCCTTTTGTAACTACTAAATACCTTCCACATGGTACTCCAAAATCACCAATTGTTACCTACCCCAAAAACCAAACATACACTACAAACAGACTCACACAGAACCAAAATTTCCACACTCCTTTTAAAACGAACTATCCTACTCAAAAACCACGAACCAGAATACCATTCAAAGCAAACAACCTGGCCCCTCATCTTGAAAATCTAAGAGAATAAGGATTGTGTGACAGGTGTAAGGAGAAATTTACTCCAGGTCACCAATGCAAAATAAGAGGATTACATATTATGGAGGGGACATAAATGGAGGGTGAAGAAGAACCACGTGAGGAGTTTGTGGATGTGGATGAAACATTGGAAGAATTAAGGGAGGAACAAGCTGAGGTGTCACTACATGCCATACTAGGCTTAAGCTCTTCCACAGGAAAAATATCCACTATCAAAATAATAGGGCATGTTAACAAAGTACATATGACAATCTTGATTGACAGTGGATCCACTCACTCTTTCATTGATCCCTACATTGTCAAGAGATTAAAACTACCAATACACCCTATGAAGAAACCTATGAGAGTTTTTGTAGTCAATGGGCAAGAAATGAGTTGTCAGCTGGAGAGCCCTTTATTTAAATGGGAAATGCATAATGAGCATTTCAAATTCAAGTTAAGGTTGATGAAAGTGGGGGTTTGTGACATGATATTGGGTATGGATTGGATAGATGCAGTAGCACCATTGATACTACACACCAGACCTCACAGCTTGAGTTTCATATGCAAGGGAAGGATGATCACTCTGTATGGTGAACAGGAAGATCCTGGCATAACAAAAGTGAACCATAAAGAGTTAAGAAGAATGCTTAAATGTGGCACCTGTGAAGTGGTGGCTGAGCTAACTATGATCAAATCAGTGATGCAAGTTAAAGAGAAACAAGCTATGCACCCTGCAATTGGCAAGTTGTTGCAGAAGTACCAAGCCATCTTTCATGAACCTACTGAACTGCCTCCAAGAAGGAAATGTGATCACATGATCAATTTAATCCATGGAGCCCAACCTTTCAACCTAAGACCCTACAGGTATTCTTATGATAAAACAATATCATTTAATCCACTATTGTAGATATGATCAAGGCTGACACTGTAATACCTAGTCAATCAGCATTTGCATCCCTTGCCTTATTAGTAAAGAAGAAGGATTCTTCCTGGAGATTGTGTGTATACTATAGAAGGTTAAATAGTCTAACTGTAAAAAAAAAGTATCATATTCCTATGATAGATGACCTATTAGATGAGTTATTTGGAGCAAATGTGTTCTCTAAGGTAGATCTAAGGGTTGGGTACCACCAAGTGAGGATGGAGGAGGGTGAGGAACACAAAACTACATTTAAAACACATCATGGCCTTTGGGAATTTAGAGTAATATTATTTGGCCTAATCAATGCCCCTGAAACCTTTTAATCTCTTATGGATGAGATCTTAAGGGAGCATCTTAGTAAGTTCATCTTAGTAAGTTCATCTTAGTGTTCTTTGATGAATTGATCTATAGTAAAACCATGAAAGACCATCTGGTACATTTGGAATTTGTGTTAACATTGTTAAAGAAAAAATCAACTATTTGCCAAACTAAGTAAATATGAGTTTGGACAGTCTCAAGTGGAATACTTAGGACACATTATACATGACCAAGGGGTAAGTACTGATCCTTACAAGGTAGCTGCCATGTTAGACTGGCCTTTTCCTAAAATCATAAGGGAATTGAGGTTTTTTTTTAGGATTGACATGATACTATAGAAATTTTGTAAAAAAGTATGCTCATATCAGTAAACCACTAACAAACTTACTGAAGAAAGGGGAATTTGTGTGAAATCCTGAAGTTGAAGCAGCTTTCAACCATCTTAAGTTGGCCATGTCTAGTGTTCCTGTACTTGTACTACCAGATTTCACTAAACCTTTTATATTGTAAGTCGATGCATGCAACACATGTGTGGGTGATGTATTGATGCAATAAAAGAAACCATTAGCATTCATGAGCCAAGTTCTGAGTAAGAAGCACCAAGGATTGTGTCACGACCCGACCCCGGATCCGTGACCGGTGCCTTAACTCGGGCAATCCTTGTGACACAACATCAGAGAAAACCAGCGGAATATAAACTCACAATAAACAACCATAATGATATAAAATAGTCTAGCCCAAAATGGCTACCCCAAAAGTACATAAACCGAGCGATTCATCCTTAAACAAACCAAGTTATGACAAGACTACAGTGCCTCAGAAGGAGTAACACTATGACGGGACAGGGGCCGCCATGCCCTGAATGTGCAAAACATCAACAACACGGGGAGAACCATACCAAAAGTCGAGCCTCAAGAAATGGAGCTCACGACACGTGAGTAAAAGATCCAGGAATGAGGATCTACCACCGCTTTCACTTACGTGAGCGGCCAGAAGAAGTCGATGACACAACGTACAGTATGTAAAGCGGAAATACCGTAGTAATATCATAAGTCCAAAATACTGAAGTTATAGATAAAAATCAAATTAGGTTGCGCGTGCCTTACTAACAATGAGAGTAACAAGTATAAGTATAATCTTGCGTAAAAATATGAGGCTCATGATCAAAGCAGATCTCTGCGTAGTATCATTAAGCAATCCTACTCGCGGATTTGTTTCACCGCGTGGATCCCGTGGATCCGCGTAAGGCCATCCGCCTCGCGTGGGACTATTTCACCCGCGTGGGATTTGTTTCACCGCATGGATCCCGTGGACCCGCGTGGGACTATTTCACCCGCGTGGGACTATTTCACCGCGTGGACCCGATGGGCGCGTAGTACAAGCGCCGCGCTCGCGTCATGGGTAGCAAATCATGGAATACGCAGTAATAACAATGATAATACATAAATCAAGACAACCGACTAGTATATAACATAAGCGCTACGCTTATCGAATACTCGGTGATATGATAATAATACATAAATCAAGCAACCAGCTAGTATACATAACATAAGCGCTACCGGCTTATCATAACATAAACAAGATAAGAAATCTTCTAACTTCTTATGAACATTATTAATATAAATCCTCTCATTTTAGCTCATTAAGGCACTACATGTCTTTTTAAGAGAAATCCGAGAATTTAACCCAAGTATCACATACCGTAAACCTTTTTGAAATGACTCATTTTATATAAAACTTCCAAGATACTAATATCCATAGTATCATGTCACAACCACTTTCAAAACAAGTCACGCTTTTCCATTTAGAAAATATCCCAAGCTTCTAAATCAAGTGACTTCATTTCTTTAAAACCTTAGGCCATTTATGCCTTAAAACAATTTACCTTCCACAAATTCAACTCATTTTCCTTGCTTATTTTATGTAAAGTAAACCCTTCTTTATTTACCTTTTCCCAAACTAATATAACCAACTTCCCATAAAGCCGTTATATTAATTTTTACGTTAGTCAACACATTTCCACATGTCGAGGACTTATACCTTTAAAACGAAACAAGTATCATATACTTCAAAACAAGTGAAGATTTTCAAATCTTGTCATTATCTGCGTACTACATAGATACAACTACTCATGCTCAAGAGATAGGAAAGCTCTACATACCTCTTCGGTCAATCCACTTGTTAATTCCAACTATCGCACGTAATGCGTCAACCTATAATGACCATAATACGTTTATTAACTTCTAGTTTCAAAGTAGAATATTCTAAGTTCAAGGTTACTAATTTCTATGGAAAATTGGGCAGCATTTCCTTTGTTTCTACTCACTTTGCCACCTTTTCAAAGGCCGATTTTTAACACTCAAACGCCACATTTAAGGCCCAACATCCAAACCAACACAAAGGGGATTACACACCTAAATTTGGGTGTGTAAAACTCTGCCCCATAAGTTATAACAATTAATCTTAACAAGTTTAAGGTAATTTTTAGGCTACAACATGATCACATAACCTCTTTAGCCAAATCCTTCATACCCAAACCACATTTCTTGCATGCAATGACTCTAAGAGCATTATTTACTACCACAAGTTCTTTCTTCTTAACATGCAACACTAAAAACTAATTATAAAGGAAGAATCATTACCTTAGAGCTTTAGCCAAATTTTTCCAACAACTTGCTAGCTTCCTTTCCAAGAACACCACCACAACAACCTTCACAAGCTAGCTACAAGCTTCCTTCGCCTTTTCTTTCAGATTTTTCCTAAGGCTAGAATATCTCTTGGAATTTTAAGAGAAGGAAGAGCTTTGTCTAAGAGAGATGAAAGATGACCAAGTCTTCAAGACTTGGTCAATATAATCATGCAAAATCAGATTGGGGGACACTTGTACCCTCCCATGGCCTTTTAAAAGAAAAGATCGATTTTCTAAGTTTTCGCGATTTCCGCTTAGCGCGCTGACCTGCGATCGGCCGTGGCCACAAATCTGCGGACTCTGAGCTTCCGCGTGCGGCCACGAATCTCTGCCTTGGCGCCGCATGGCTGAGGCCCTGACCAAATTTTCGATTTGAGTCCTAACTCCTTTCAGACGGCCCATACGCGGCACGAACCACGGGGTATAACATTCTCCCTTAGAAACATTCGTCGAATGTTCTTCTAGCTTACTCAAATCACAATATTGACATAGACTCTCTTAACTATTTCAAATAAAGGCGCCCACACGGCCACAACAAAACTCAAGCATAATTACTAAATTTAAAGACCAACAATTTAGGAACGTGGGTTACCTGGAGGTATAGGGAATAAGTTAGGATATTTCTTCATTATGTCATCCTCTGCTTCCCACGTCATCTCTCTCTGCTCGTTCGCCATAAGACTAGACGGAAGCCACATCCTTTGTCCGTAATCGCTAACTGACGATCGAGTATCGCTATGGGACTCTCATACGATAACTCCTCTCATTACTGAACCTCATGAATCGGATGTACTCAGATGGGTCTCCAATACATTTCCGCAACATAGACACATGAAACACCTGGATGTATCGCCTCTAGATCGGACGGGATCAACTCATAGGCAACCTTGCCTACCCTCCGGACAATCTGGTAAGGCCCAATGTACCTTGGGCTAAGTTTTCCCTTCTTCCCAAATCTCATCACGCCCTTCATGGGTGACACCTTCAGGAAAACCCAATCATGTACCTCAAACTCCAAGTGTCGACGCCGCTGATCTGCATACGACTTCTGCCGACTCTGGGCTGCCAATAACCGCTCCTGGATAAGCTTCACCTTATCCACTGCCTGTTGAACCAAGTCTGGCCCGACTAACTGAACTTCTCCTACCTCGAATCAACCTATCGGTGACCTGCACTTCCTCCCGTATAAGGCCTCATAAGGCGTCATCTGAATACTAGAATGGTAGCTGTTGTTATAGGCAAACTCCACAAGAGGTAAATGATCCTCCCAGCTACCCCTGAAATCAATAACACAAGCCCGCAGCATATCCTCAAGTGTCTGGATAGTGCGCTCGGCCTGTCCGTCGATCTGAGGGTGAAATGCAGTACTGAGACTCACCTGTGTCCCTAATCCCTTCTGAAAAGACCTCCAGAAGTTAGCCGAGAACTGGGCTCCTCTATCTGATATAATCGACACCGGGACTCCGTGCAGTCTCACAATCTCTCTAACATATAATCTAGCATAGTCCTCAGCTGAGAACGTCGTCCTGACCGGAAGAAAATGGGCTGATTTCGTCAGCCTGTCGACAATCACCCAAATGGAATCATGCTTCCTCTGAGTGGTAGGTAGCCCTGTAATAAAATCCATATTTATCACCTCCCACTTCCAAGTCGGAATATCAATAGCCTGCAATAGCCCACCGGGCTTTTGGTGCTCAACCTCGACTCGGCCAATTAGGACATCAGGCAACAAAACTCGCCACGTCCTCTTCGTGCCATCCCACCAATACACACACCGAGGTCATGGTACATCTTAGTCGACCGGGTGAATAGAATAACGAGCACCGTGTGCCTCCCCAAAATCTGGCGAAGTCTGTCACATCGGGAACACACAATCGGCCCTCAAACCTTAGCACCCATCAGCTCTACCTCAAATAGACTCTTCTTCTCTTCAAGAGCGGCGTCGATACCGCACTACATCGGATCCTCATCGTCGCCTCTTCACTCCTCGACGATGGAAGACTGGCAACCTCTCGAACCCGAACTCCATCACTATCGAATCAAACAAACGAACCCCAAGGCTCGCTGGTGGCGAATCTCTCGGACCATATCCTTTTTCCCGGTATGCATCGGATAGACTACCCATCGATCTGCGACTAAGAGCATCCGCAACTACATCGCCTTCCCCGGGTGGTATAGAATATCAACATCATAATCCTTGCGGCTCCAACCACCGCCTCTGCCGCAAGTTCAACTCCTCTGGTGAAGATATCTCGGAGGCTCTTGTGGTGCGTGTAAATATCCACATGAACCCCATACAAATAATGTCTCCGGATCTTTAAGGCATGAATCATTCACGACTCCAAATCATGTGTGGGATAGTTTTTCTCGTGCTTCCTAAGTCGAGACGCGTAGCTATAACTCTGCCGTCTTTGCATCGACGCACTCAAGTCCGACACCGATGCATCGCAATAAACTACATATCCATCTAAGCCCTGCGGAAGAGTAAGGACTGGGCGTCGCCAATTTCTCCTTTAGTAATGGAAACTCTCTCACAAGCATCCGTCCACCGAAATATACCGCCACGAGTCACTAGTCAAAGGTGCCGACATGGAAGCAAACTTCCACAAACCTCCGATAATAACTGCAAGGCCCAAAGTGCGCCGCAAGATTGCGTGTGCCAGGCCAAGTCTTGGCTGCCTCGATCTTTGATGTATCAACCCGAATACCATCGGCCCATAACATGCTCTAAGAAAGCCACCAAGCCAACCAAAACTCGCGTTTCGAGAACTTGGCATACAACACGGTCTCGGAGGACTCGAATACCATCCTCAAATGATCCGCGTGTTCTCGCTTATGCGCGAATAAACCAGATATCATCAATGAATACTATAACGAACATATCCAAGAATGACTGAACACCGGTTCATCAAATCCATGAACAACTTTGGGCGTTGGTCAACCCGAAAGACATCACCCTAAACTCATAGTGCCCATGGGTCCCGAATGCGATCTTTGGGATATTCGCCTCTAACTCGCTTTGATGATAACGACGCAGTCTATCTTGGAAAAACATCTCGCACTCGCAACTGGTCAAACAAATCATCAATCACGGGAGGATATCATTCTTGATAGTTACCTTATTCACTGCCATGTCAACACACATACGCAGCGTTCCATCCTTCTTCTTTACAAACAACACCGGGCGCTCCCAGAGAAACACTAGGCTGATAAAGCCTTTCTCCAAAGAAATCTTTCGGTGGTCCTTCAACTCTTTTAACTGGCGGGTGCCATTACGTATGGAGGAATAGATATCGGTCGAGTGTCAGGCGCCAAATCAATGCAAAACTCAATCTCCCTCTCATGAGGGATACCCGGAAGCTCGTCTGGGAATACGTCTGGAAACTCGCTAACAACCGGAACCGACTGAAGGTCCGGTATCTCAGCCTCAGTATCAAACACCCAAACCAAATGGTAAATATACCCTTTCCGCACCATCTTCCTAGCCTTGAGGTAAGAAATAAACCTACCCCTCGGCGATGCAGTATTCCCTTTCCACTCGATCACCGGCTCACCAGGAAACTGGAACCGTACTAGTCTCTCTCTACAGTCCGTAATTGGCATAGCAAGACGCTAGCCAATCCATACCCATAATCACATCAAAGTCGGTCATATCCAACTCTATCAAATCAGCTAGAGTCTGACGGCTATCTATAGTCACTGGGCAAGCCTTATATACCCGCTCAGCTACCACCGAAGCACCTACCGGCTTAGCCACCTCAAAAAATTTTATGGACTCGGGCTCTATCCCTATTCTACCAGCAATATGAGGAGATATATAGGACAAAGTAGAACCTGGATCTATCAAAGCATATACATCACAGCAAGAAACCAATAATGTACCTGTGACGACATCGGGTGACGCCTCACGGTCTCGACATTTGGACATAGATGCGGTTCGAGGACCGTTGAACTGGAACCCCGCCACGACCCTGCGCGGCTGCGGCGTGAACACTCGCCGCCGGGCGCATTGCCACGAGCGAAGATCGACCATCGACTTCGGTGAGCCATCATATTCCCGCCGCCTGGTGGACAATCTCTCCTCAAATGGCCTGGCGCCGCAGAATAACAAGCTCACGGAGTAACACGGCAACCTCCATAATGGCAATCGCCACATCGACCACCGAGGTATAGGTGGCCTTATCGGCCGGAACTCGGTCCTGCGGGAACCCAAGCCACGGAACCACTGTCGCTCCTGAATACTCAGACGCGTCCGAAGATGGTGGAGGAGCGCTCGACCGGTTGTGGTGCAAATCGGTATCTTCTTGGGGTTGTCTACCCTAAAACTACCGAGGACCTGCTGCCACGCCTCTTCGTTGATACACTCGATCCGTCGGCCGCGTTCTCACGCACCAGTGCGTATGCTGCGCATGCGCAATGTCCATGCCCGTGAAGAGCTCCGTGCAACTCGGCCAAGTGATCATCGAGTCTGTGACATAGCGGTGCACCGCCCTCCATATGCGCTACCAAAGCGGGCACATACCGAAACGATGAGTCAAACTCCACGTTGTACTCCGGACCGTCGCCACTATGTCTCGATGTCAAAAATCTATCGGCCCGAGCCCTCATCTGCGGAGGCAAGAAATGGCCAAATGCGCCTCGAGAACTCGTCCCAAATACCGGAAGCGCATGCTCCCGGGGCGGTTCCATGAATCATACCGCAATCAGCTGCGGTGTCCGCCGATGCGAACCTAGTACCACCGACTCGGTCTCAAAGCCCGATCACCTCGCGATCCGTTGAATCGCTTCGGATAAACTCCCGAGGATCATCCTCGTGCCTCGATCCATAAAACTCGGTGGGCTGCAACTCAAAAAGTCCTCGATCTCGCTAGCGACTCTGTCTTTGAACTACGGTACATCCGGGCTCGCTGTCTCGGCTATCGCTATGTCGCCACGATCACGGCGATAATTAGCCATTTCCTTGTAGCCCATATCATTCGCCGCAGGCTGGATCGAGGCTCAGTACCGCGGTCTCGATGGCGCCGCCGCCTCGGACTCTTTGGGGTTGGCGGCGTTGTAGAACTCGCCGTCAAACACCTCATCCGGTGGGGCGGGCACGTGCTCGTAACCTCGGTGCCTACTAGTAGTTCCTCTCTTGCGCCGCCACGGGCGCGGTTGCCTGCGTGGAGGCATAAGCGTCTGAGGAAAAATACGTCGGAGGAAATTCAACCTATAACACGGCTCATTGCACGATCTTAGAGTGAAAGAATGGAAACCAATCCTAAATATCCTGCGACCTCACGATTATAGATGTGGTGCACAACACACCGATAATCAAGACTCTACTAGATACGGCTGTAGACCTTTTCCGAGGATTAATCGCTCGATACCACTTTTGTCACGACGACCGGATCCGTGATCGGTGCCTTAACCCGGGCACCCTTGTGACACAACATCAGAGAAAACCAGCGGAATATAACTCACAATAAACAACCATAATGATATAAAATAGTCTAGCCCAAAATGGCTACCCCAAAAGTACATAAAGCGAGCAGTTACATCCTTAAACAAACCAAGTTATGACAAGACTACATGCCTCAGAAGGAGTAACACTATGACGGACGGGGCCCGCCATGCCTGAATGTGCAAAACATCAACAACACCGGGGAGAACCATACCAAAAGTCGAGCCTCCAAGAAATGGAGCTCACGACACTTCGAGTAAAAGATCCTAGGAATGAGGATCTACCACCGCTTTCCTTACTGCGGCGTGAGCGGCCCAGGAAATTCGATCTGACGTGCAGTATGTAAAGCGGAAAATCTTGTAGTAATATCATAAGTCCAAAATACACCAAGTTATAGATAAAAATCAAATTAGGTTGCCTTGTGCCTTACTAACAATGAGAGTAACAAGTATAAGTATAATCTGCATAAAAATAGGAGGCTCGTGATCAAACAGATTTCTCGCGTAGTATCATTAAGCAATCCTACTCGGGGATCGTTCACCGCGTGGATCCCGTGGATCCGCATAAGGCCATCCGCTCGCGTGGGACTATTTCACCCGCGTGGGATGTTTCACCCGCATGGATCTGTGGACCCGCGTGGGACTATTTCACCCGCGTGGGACTATTTCACCGCGTGGACCCAATGGGCGCGTGAGTACAAGCGCGCACTTTCGCGTCATGGGTAGCAAATCCATGGAATACGTGATAATAACAATGATAATACATAAATCAAGACAAGCTAGTATACATAACATAAGCGCCAGAACTTATCGTAATACTCGGTGATAACAATAATAATACATAAATCAGACAATGGCTAGTATACATAACATAAGCGCTACCACTTATCATAACATAAACAAGATAAGAAATCTTCTAACTAACATGAACATTATTAATATAAATCCTCTCATTTTAGCTCATTAAGGCACTACATGTCTTTTTAAGAGAAATCAGAATTTAACCCAAGTATCACATACCGTAAACCTTTTTCGAAATGACTCTTTTTATATAAAACTTCCAAGATACTAATATCCATAGTATCATGTCACAACCACTTTCAAAACAAGTCACAATTTTCCATTTAGAAAATATCCCAAGCTTCTAAATCAAGTGACTTCATTTCCTTTAAAACCTTAGGCCATTTATGCCTTAAAACAATTTACCTTCCACAAATTCAACTCATTTTCCCTTGCTTATTTTATGTAAAGTAAACCCTTCTTTATTTACCTTTTTCCCAAACTAATATAACAAACTTCCCATAAAGCCGTTATATTAACTTTTTACGTTAGTCAAACACATTTCCTATGTCGAGGACTTATACCTTTAAAACGAAACAAGTATCATATACTTCAAAACAAGTGAAGATTTTCAAATCTTGTACGTATATCGTACTACATAGATACAACTACTCATGCTCAAGAGATAGGAAAGCTCTACATACCTCTTCGGTCAATCCACTTGTTAATTCCAACTATCGCACGTAATGCGTCGCACAACTCAGAATGACCATAATACGTTTATTAACTTCTAGCTTCAAAGTAGAATATTCCAAGTTCAAGGTTACTAATTCCTATGGAAAATTGGGCGATTTCCTTTGTTTCTACTCACTTTGCCACCTTTCAAAGTAGATTTTTAACACTCAAACGCCACATTTAAGGCCCAACATCCAAACTAACACAGGGGATTACACACCTAAACTTGGGTGTGTAAAACTCTGCCCATAAGTTATAACAATTAATCTTAACAAGTTTAAGGTAATTTTAGGCTACAACATGCTCACATAACCTCTTTAGCCAAATCCTTCATACCCAAACCACATTTCTTGCATGATGACTCTAAGAGCATTATTTACTACCACAAGTTCGTTCTTCTTAACATGCAACACTAAAAACTAATTATAAAGGAAGAATCATTACCTTAGAGCTTTAGCCAAATTTTTCCAACAACTTGCTAGCTTCCTTTCCAAGAACACCACCACAACAACCTTCACAAGCTAGCTGCCTTCCTTCTCGCTTTTCTTTTCAGATTTTTCCTAAGGCTAGAATATCTCTTGGAATTTTAAGAGAGAAGGAAGAGCTTTTGTCTAAGAGAGATGAAAGATGACCAAGTCTTCAAGACTTGGTCAATATAACGCATGCAAAATCGGATGGGGAGGAGGGGGACACTTGCACCCTCCCATGGCCTTTTAAAAGAAAGATCGATTTTCCTAAGTTTTTCCGCGATTTCCCGCCTAGGCGCGCGGCCTGCGATCGGCCATGGCACTGAGGCCCCTGACCGAAATTTTCTGATTTCGAGTCCTAACTCCTTTCGCACGGCCCCATACGCACGGCCTGAACCACGGGGTATAACAGATTGTCCACATATGAGAAAGAGTTGATGGAACTATTACAGGTTGTGGATAGGTGGAGGCACTACTTACACCCCATCATTTTATAATTAAGACTGATCATTTTAGTCTTAAGTTCTTACATGATAAAAAAAATTACTTCCTTACAACATAAAGGGCTTAAACTTATGGGCTTAAGTTTTGAGATCCAGTACAAAAATGGAGTGGAAAATATGGTAGTTGATGCCTTATCCAGGAAGGTTCTCAGAAAGGGAGATATAACACAATTCTTAGTAATTACACAAGCATAACTCAAATGGATTGATGAGATTCTGAATAGCTATAAAGGGGATCCATAAGTGTTACAAGCCATGACCACCCTTGAAACACATCCTGACACTGAATTGAACATTTCCTTGCAATAAGGAGTGTTAAGGTATAAGGAAAAAGCTTGGATTGGACAAAATGGACCCTTAAGGCAACAATTAACTCTAACAATGCATCAGTCTGGTCTAGGAGGACATTCAGGAGTATGGGCCACTTACCAAAGGCTAAAATCAGTGTTCTATTGGTCTGCAATAATTGAACATGTCAAGGCAGTAGTACAAATATGTGAAGTGTGTCAAAGATGCAAAGATGAATAAGTGGCCTACCCAAGCTTACTACAACCTATTCCCATTCCAGAAGGATCTTGGGAACATATTTCCATGAATTTTATTGATGGACTACCCAAATTTGAAGGGAAGGATACTGTGCTAGTAATTGTTGATAGATATAGCAAGTATGCACAGTTTTTGGCCATTGCCCGCCCTTTCACAACTTCACAAATAGCCCGAATGTTCTTATATAATGTTTACAAATTACATGGGCTACCCAAGAGTATAATGTCTGACAGAGACAAGGTTTTCCTGAGTCATTTCTGGAAGGAGATGCTTAAACTCATGCAGGTGCAACTCTGTAACAGCTCAGCATATCACCCACAGATAGATGGCCAAACTGAGAGGCTCAACATATGCTTAGAAAATTACTTAAGATGCATGATGGCCATAAACCAAAGGATTGGCACAGATGGTTATCACAGGCAGAATACTGGTACAATAGTAATTATCATATATCATTGAAGATGACCCCTTTCAAAGTGTTGCACATCTATGATCCCCCTCAACTGACTTTTGAGCTCATTACTCAATCCAAAGTGGACATTGTGGACCAATTACTCAAGGAGAGGAAGTTGGTGGCCAAGGTATTGAAGGAGAACTTGAAATTAGTACAAAACAGGATGAAAGTCTATGCAGATTGGAAGAGAAATGAAAGAGAATTCAATGAAGGGGATTGGGTGTACTTGAAATTGCAACCATATTGATCGGTGTATTTTATATACACCTCTTGAGTCATTTTTAGTTAGTCTTTTGTCCATTTTTGTACAAATATGTGTCGTGTTATGATAATTTTTCTTTCTTTTGAGTCACAGTGGTTTAAAATGGCACATTGGCGAAAAGACGCAAAAAGAGGGCAGAAACAGAGGTTCCAGAGCCAAAAGAGACGAAAAGTTGACACCCCGGACGAAGTACAGGGCGGCGCCGTGGCACCACTCTATCAGGAAAAGAAGGGCCACGGCGCCCAGGACGATCAGTAGTTGCAGGTGTTTGGGCGCCACGGCGCCCAACTGCAGGGCCGTGGCGCCGACGCGGGTTTTATGCCAAATTCGAGAAGGAAAGGGAAAAGTTGCAAACATTTTTGGAGGCTATAAAAGGGCCTTAGGGCAGATTTTTGAAGGGTTCCACAATCTCTAACTCATCACAACACTTAGAGTCTTGGAGGCTTCAAGATTAGAAGCTTGTTCTTGAGTAATTCTTTTTTCTTTACTTTATTTATTTTCAGTTTATGTTGGATAATCTTTTAGTTCTTGACATGTCTATGGCTAGGAGCTAAACTTTATTTAGGGTTTTTCATTCGAATAATTTGAACCTCATTTTATGATTTAATGCATGTTTTTGGTTTCTTCTTTATATAGTTGAGATTTATTCAATAATTGTTTTGATTGCTTGGTAATTAATTGATCACTAGTTATCATCACATATATGATTTCAAATCAAAATCCGAAAGGGGAGATTCTGAATATGTTGTAGTTGAATAAACATAGGTTAAAATCGTGGACGAAAGTACCCCGATACTTGTGTAGTTTAATAGGTTATTGTTCTTAATCCTCCTTTGTGGTAAATCCTATCATCGAAAGATAGAAGGGTTCTGCATCGGGGTTGAGTGTTTATATATCCTAACCATAATATAAAACAATCTAGTTAACCTGCTATCTCAACATAAAAGAAGAACTTTGATTGTTGCATTAATGAATAAAGCGAGCGGATAGTTGAGGAGATTGGAAGCCCTATTTCCACCATATCTGATTTAAGTAAAGTAATCTAGTTAGTTTTTACAATTATTCAGTAGTTCTTAGATAAAAACCACAACAACAATATCGATAACCAAATAGATACCATATATAGATGTTTGGTAATTGAACACTAATCCCTGAGGACGATATTCGGTCTTCCCCAGATTATATTACTTGTATGATACGTGCACTTGCGTTAAGCGTGTGGATAAATTGCTATCACCTATAGACAAACATCTCTAGCTGTTAGAAGGAGTCTTAAGTTATCCTCAAAGTTCTATAGCCCATACAGAATCATCCAGAAGATTTGACCAGTGGCTTACAAGTTAGCCTTACCCTGACTGCAAAGATACATCCAGTTTTCCATATTTCCTAACTTAAGAAGAAGATAGGATATCACATTACACCTTTCATTGACCCTTCCTTTTGTTCAGCAGATGGCCAAATCATGACAGAATCAGTTGCAGTACTAGATAGAAGGATGATCAAGAAGGGAAACAAGTCTGTCACTCAAATCTTGGTCTAATGGGCTAACCTCTTACCGGAAGAAGCCACTTGGGAAGATTTCCAGTTCATCAAGTTTTAATTTGCAGAAGTAGCTGCATTTTGAAGGCAGAAGTTGGTCCTGGAGAGGGATGGAGTGTCACAATACACTATTGTGACAATGTTTCTGTCACGACCCGACCCCGGGCCCGCGACTGGTGCCTACCTGGGCACCCTTACAGGTAAACATCAGAGAAAATCAGTGGAACATACATACAACTCTTAATAAATAATAAAAAAAAAATCAATACGGAATAACCAACAGGTTAGCCGATAAAGCTACCTCCCTGGATATATAAATACATAACCGAAAGCAGTTACCTCCTTTCTTTTACAAACTGACCCACAAGATATGACTACAAACCTCTAAGAGTTTTAACATAACAATCGTGGAGACAGGCCCGCCATACCACGAATGTACATAAATCTACAACCTCGTGGAAATCGTGACAAAAGATAAGCCTCAGAGTAAATGGAGTCTTTTCCCAAAATCAACAGAGATCCTAGAGCAAGGATCACTGCGCGTGTACCTAATACCTACGGCATTTAACGGCCCGAAGAAGTCGGTAACAACAGTGCGAGTATGGAACGGAAATAAGGTACAGTAAACAAATCATAACTGTACAAAAGAATGACATGGGCAAGTATAAAAAGTAAATACCAGATCATACCATGCCATTACAACTCATGAACTTAATCGCACATTATTATCTTTTCCCATTTTCAATAAGAGTTATAGTCAATTTTTTACGTACATACTTAGGAAAAATTATCAAGTTCATAAACATATAACTTACGTATCTTGCATAACATAATCCGGCTCTTTATGGAGGGACGTCTCATTTTGGAGTTCACTTTGATTATCCATACGTGATAACGTAACCCGGCCCATTTGCGGGATACGGCGAATTCATAAAAAGTCTTCCCACGAAGGTATACTGCCCGGCCCATTTTGGAACGCGATAAAGTCATACAAGTCTGCCCATAAAGGTATACTGCCCGGCCCATTCTGGGACGCGATAAAGTCATATAATTCTGCCCATAAAGGTATACTGCCCGGCCCATTCTGGGACGCGATAAAGTCTTCTTTACATAACATTTTAAACCATCTTTTCACTTCTTCTTAAGTCGTTATAACAACTTCCCATAAATCTATTATAACAACCTTTCACTTTAGAGAACTTAAGGCACTTTTATTTCTTATTACATTAGGGAAAATTAAACCCAAAAGTACTACGTACATACATACTTAAAAGGATCATAAAACTCCTTCTCTTTTAAATCAATAAAATTCTTCTTTTGAAAACTCAAGCCGCTTAACTTTTGAAATAATTCATGGCAACCATACTTTTTAAATCAAGTAATTCCTTTCTTTAAGAATCAAGTCTCATAACTTGAAAAATAAAGTCTCATAACCTTTTAAGAAACCAAGGTTCATAGTCTTAAAACTTCATAACATAAACTCTTTTAAATTAAGTAACATATACTTTTATGAGTTGTGAATATGTTATACTCGTTTATAACGATCTTATTAAAGCAGTCATGATCTAGAAAATGTAATACACTTATCTTACTTTCTATGCAGATGGAGAATTCTACTTATTTTAATATAATTGATTGTCGATACATTTTTATTAACGCTGCAATGGCTTGTTCGATACCTATTCTCATTAGTGTAGTAAATTAGCAAAGTCAACTCGACTCCAAATACTTCCTAATGACTCTTACCAACATCCCCATAAGATTTGGTAAGAACTTAGGATTACTTAGACATACCTTTTACATAGAGTAAGTCAACATACGTACCTCTTAACTTCTAAGAGTAGAATGAATCATAAAATAATATCACATGTATATTTCATAGGTAGAATCATGCCAAAAGAAGTAAGAGGTTCACATACCTCGCAACGACTATCGACAAGTAACAAAATGCTCCCAAGTACTTCAACCTTGATAGTTATTCCACCCTTCAAGTAGGATATGTTATACGTAGTACTTCATCCTGTATTAACCATAACATGTCTATCAACTCCTAGCTTATCAACGTGGAATAATACTAAGTGCTAGGTCTCTTATTCTACAGAAATTTGGGCAGCACTTCCTTTGTTTCTACGTACTTTTCCACCTTTTCCAAGGCCCGTATTCATCAACCAACAAGCCACATTTAAGGCGCAACCAACAGTTAGCCAAAGGAGATTACACACCTAACTGGACATGTAAAATTCTGCCCCACATTTATACAAAACAGTCCACAAATCAGCCCATAAAAACAGTCCGTAATCCAACAATAACGGGGGCAAAATGTGAGGCGTTCCAACACCTTTCCACACCCCTATTTCCTTAGGACTTTCATTAGCAACTACTACACTTAAACATGCATATTAGGGATGATTTTCCAGCATAACCACACCCCCAAAACAATCCATAAAATGATACGACAACGTCTAACAGTTTTGGACAGTTTTTTGGCTAAAACAACTACAATCCGATAACTCTTTCCTTAATCCATTTTATTCCAATTCGAGTTCCAGCACTTCCATATATGACATACCAACTTATCAACAACCATATTACCTTATTTTAACATGCGACAAGTGTGGATAACAACAACCATATAACAAACGAAACCAAGGGCACAAAATTGTCTCAAATCGGCCAACAACATATCTACCTCATACACATCTTATTTTCAATTTATTCCTTAACATGAATTCATATATACATTATAAAAATAATTAATATCCAATTACTTTAATTATAGAGGAACTATTACCTCATTTTTGTGCCCAAAAATGTCCCGGACAGAATGCTCAACAATGGCTCGTAGTTTTCGTTTCGCTCCACTTATTCAAGATCCAATCACATATATGTATCCCCTACAACCTTAGGAGCAACTTCCCTTCACATTCCATCACCACAAAGTCGACGTAACCCCTAGGATTTCACCCTCTATTCTCGGCCTAGTGTAGCGTTTTTGTTCACTGTTTTGTCAGATGAACTTGTGACGTCCATAACTCTTTACTCCGATGTCCGATCGACGAACGGTTTGTTGTGTTGGAAACTAGATTCTACAAACTTCATTTTAGGATTTTGAAACACCTAAAAACTCCTCTTATACCAGGATATATACCTCTCCAAATTTGGCTGAAATCTGTCAACCTTGGCCGAGAGCATAAGAGAAGAGGGAAAGAGATGGAATATTTCTAAGTGTTGTGCAAATGAAGTCTTGCAATGTCTCTAAGTATACATATATAATGTATCACAATGGGTAAGATGAGGACAAGTGTAGGGACTAAGTGTAGCAAGACAAGTGGAGTGGGACCCACATGACCCACTTGTCTCTAAAATATCTAAGGTCAAAGTCTTCCAAGACCAAGACAGGTGGGATGGGGGTGTGTGCCACGTGTCACCCTCTCATTGGTCTAAAAATATTTCATCTCCCAAAAATCCATAATTGGCCAAAATATCTCAAAATATTGTGGGCCACACAAAACCGTAAAATTTTCCCGTGGGCCCCACATGACCAAATCCGGAATTTAAAATCCAAAATTCCAATATATTCAAAAAGTCTCAAATACCAACTTTGAGAACCAAATTCCATTTAACAAACCTTTTTCCTTCACGAGGTTCGGAAAATTTTCCTTAGGAAACACAATTCTTTCTTTCGTTCCAACTTTCAAATCTTTTTTCCATACGTTCGTTCTCATTTCAATCTCTTGGAAATACGGGGTGTAACAGTTTCTTCCTTATTAAATTAGCCTTTTAAATTTTAAATAGTTCACTTTGGTTCTTAAGTATAATTCTGTTATTAAGTTATGTTTATTTCTTAATAGTCCCTTTATATTTTGGTATTGAAAGAAGGCCCTCATGTAATTCCATATATGGCTGAACACTGTTACATTGAAGGATATCAGAAAATATATCACTTATCTACTCTTCTCTCTTCTCTTTCTCTCATCCACTTTACTCTCTCAGTAACAGAACATCTGTTCTGTTACACACTACACTGTTATAACCTGCAATATAGTAATCACGAAAAACACCTCATATGTCATATGTCTAATTTTGAGCACCGTCAATATTTAATTTATACCAAGGATGAGGGGGAGGTCTCCAAGAGATGTGGATGGTTTATCGGGGATTAAGAATGGAGTTATGAGTGAAAAAAATAGTTTCCCTTGCATGAGCCAGAATAGACTTGTAGTTAATGTTATAGTCAGTTTTATTAGTTATGATGAGTTTGTTGAAAATTTACTAATATGGAATTAAGATTATCCCATTATTTATGACTCGAACAATTGGGATCCCACATGTCGAAAACGTCGTTTCCACACACGTGCACACGTAGTGCCAAGTATCGTAAATTTCATTTGTGAAAGAGATATTGGTACGTGAGTAAACGTTTGAGACATGAAATGATGGACGGTCGTTGTTAAATGACATGTGTTCCACATTGGTAAATAAAAGAAGAAATGTACAAAGTGTAAGATCGAAATAAGTCATAAAAGGACTGCAGCGTCACCGCGGAGCCAGGGCGTCGCAGCGCTGGTTGGTCTTCTAGCCACTGGAGCCGCGGCGCCTCCTGAGGTGCCGCAACGCTTCGATGACAGTGAGGTCGCTAGTTTTGGAGCATTGATCCTCCATTACTTGGCACTTGAATTCAGCCATTATTTGGCTGAATTATAACCTCTCAATAAGTGTCATTACATGGCTTTGATTGTCATTAGTTGGCTAGATGAGAGTTCATCTTACACACACTATAAATTGAGGTCTTAGGCTCAATTGAAGAACACACTTCACTCTTGTTTAGTTCAGATTTTTCTGAACTTCTTCCTCTCTAGCATATTTTCACACACTCAAAGGTTCTTCTTGAGAAACACTTGAGTTTTCTTTGCTCATTTGTTAATTGTTGTTTTACCTTGTGAGTCAGTTGCCCATATCATAAAAGGATATATACGGGGCAATAATGTCTTAAGGACAGAGTGAATATCATTCGACTCAACAACGCCCTTGTATCACTACCGTATTTAGTGTCTCTTGGTTTCAGGTTGTCAAGATCAAAGAGTTTGTTGCAATTGAAAGAAGATCCCAAGAAAGACTCAAGAACGCAAATTCAAGACGGATCAAGAACTCACAAGTCTACTGTAGCCACAACTCTTGTTGGCTACAAGATTGTTAACCATTGTAATTCGTTTGTTTATCCTTTCGAAGCACTCGTAATAGTTGCATGTTATTCCCGTACATCCATTGTAACTCATAGAGTTTGGTTATTTATGTATTTGTTAATTCATCTCCTATCCTGCATAAAATAATATATAGTTATACAAATTTCTAAATTGCAAATAAAATATCGTATTAAATGTGTTGAAATCTATACATAGCAAAAGAATGTTATCAAAGAAGTAATACTTATGCAAAATTTAATACATAAATAACTTAATTCATAATCAACCATACGATAAGTTTGTCTTTTAAAAAAGAAAAATTCTTGTTTTTACCCTAAGTTTAGTTAACCCTTAATATGCAGGAAAGATTTTTCATAAACGGAGTCAATATTTTAAAGAGTAAATAAATTAATAAATTACTATAATAAGAGGGTATTAAAATAAATACAATTCAAGTATATTATCATACAACGAGTTTTCAATTTTTGAAATGTATTTTTTATAATAGCCTCAATAGAAAAAATTGCTAATTTATTTTCTAAATAAAGCATCAAAAATCAATTATAAAATACAATTTCGTAAAATTTATACTTGAAAATATATTTTCGGCCTTTGATTAATGCATTCATCTTAAAACAAGCTACAATAAAGTAAAAAAATTGTATCTATTGTTATGTATACTCCAATCAATCATACTCAACAAATCATTAAAAGGTCGTTTGATAGGTGCATAAGAATAGTACTGAATATGGTGTGCTAGTAATGTTAATATTAGTTATGATGATATTACTTTTTATCGATTGATTAATTTGTTGTATTAAATAACACGCATTTCATAATCAATATATAATATAAAACTAAAAATAGACAATCATACGTGACACTTTTCTATGACCAATGATCCTATTTATCTTTTTTCTCTTTTTTTTTTTTTGATAATTTTCTCTATTTTTCTATTTTCATATTATGCAAAAAAATTAGTATGACAATTACTACTCCTCCATTCATTTCTATTCTTGAATGTAATAATTAAATGTCTAATTTACTACTCCACTCGTCCTATTCTTTATTGTAATGATATTAAAAGCCTCAATATTTTAATGTAATAATTTAAATATATTCTTTTGTTATAAAATGATAGCAATATAAGACAAGTGATGTAGACAAAGAAGTAGAGAAGAGGAGGAAACTTTCTTCTTATTTCAAATGTATGTTAGTCTTGCTTCAAAGGTGAATAACATCCCAATTTATAGGATGAAATCACCTAATGAATGTTACAAATATTAAGTGCTCAAATTAATAGGTACATGTAACCACACAATGGAGGTTATAAAAGGTTAGTGAATGTGTATGGACATTCATACAACAGATATGTATTTCAAAACACTCCCCCTTGGATGTCCGTAGATAATGTGACTCGTTAAAACCTTACTAGAAAAAAACTCAGTGAGAAAAAATTATAGTGAAGGAAAAATAGCACATTTCTAATAATACATATTTTGGTTGTCTCATTAAAAACCTTAGAAGGAAAATCCAGTGAGACAAAACCTTATACGGAAAAAAGAGTACAACGTGTATTAAGTATTAACTCCCCCTGATGAGTACTTCAGGTCAAATGCTTGAGTCGCATTCCAATCTTGGGTATCATCTTCTCGAAAGTTGCAGTTGGCGGAGACTTAGTGAACAAATCGACCATATTATCACTTGAACGAATATGTTGCACGTTGATATCACCATTCTTTTGGAGCTCTTATTGCGAAGAATAACTTTGGTGAAATGTGCTTTGTCCGTTCTCCTTTTATGAATCCTCCATCAATTGAATTTATTGACATTTCTTCATTTTCTTGAGTTTGCGGCACATTGATTTCTTCAAGAATATCTGGATTGATCGAATCTTGCATCTCTTTATGAGATTTTTTTAGTGTCATCTTGACCATTTATTTTTCTTTTCTAGGATTTCGATCCTTAGAACTCAATGGTCTATCACGCTTCAAGCGTGCTTAGAAGAGAGAGCTTCGATCTCTTTCCGTCATCCCAACTCATTTGTTATGACACTAGTAGATGGTCCTACAGGGACATCAATCCGAATTACGACATTTTTTGCATAGATATGTGATTTGGTAATCCCTTTCAAATCTGTAAATGCGTATGGCATTTGATTAGTTATTTTCTGCAAGTGAATAATCTTTCTTGCTCACAAATATAAGCACGTGGATCAAGATGAGACAATGATGAATTATTTCACAAAATTTTCCTTATCATGCTCATTATAACAAGACAAATAAATGCATCAATTAAACAAATATATGATACTTTAGGACCAATCTAATTTTCTCATTTCAACTTTTTTTTAGCAGGTAGTCTACTGCTTTTCAAAAACTCTAAAGCTTCAATAATATTCAAGTCAGCAACTTTCATTGCATTATGAAAGATTTTGAATATTATAAAAGAATATTGGTAAATAGAGTCATCTTTTTACCCCTCATTAATAAATATTTATTAAGGTGATTTCAGTACGTCAACCTTAGTTTATTTAATCCGTTCAAGGATTACAAACAAAACATTAACAAGATAAATTATCTTGATTACATAATCTGAAGATTGTGCTCTCAACTCAATTATTTTGAGCAAGCGACTTTGTAAATGTCAAACTGCAGGTTGACAATAAATGCACATGTAATTGTCTTATCGATGCATCTATTTAAGACATCACATAACAGGTGAACGGATCCTTATTCACCTTTTATATTTTTCAGAATTTAGGAAATTCAATCTCAACATTAGCTGGTGTAATCAACTTATCATGAGAACATGTAAATTAATTCTTGAAGAATCTTCTAGTTCTTCAATATAACCGAATACAAATTTAGCACATCAAATTTAAATCAGAACAATCAAAATTGTCACGTCAATTGATAAAATTATTTGTACTAGTAAACTTCAAGTTTACCATGTCATGTGCTATTTGTTTTAATAAACTTCTGGTTTACTATAACATGAATTCTATTTTGTATAATAAACTTCTGGTTTATCGTGACATGTGATTTCATCATGCTTATATTTGTGTAATACAATTTGGAGAATAAAGGGGTAACCTTTCAAAGACATATTTCTTACCCACTATGATTTCGTAGATATTTAGTCATCCAATCACTTATAGCTTCAATATGACAGTCATTTACTTTAGAACTTCGGATTTACTACAACTTGTGTTTCGATCATAACAATTTTTATAATCTAGAACAAATGACACAATAGTATATAAGCTCTTCAGGAGCCTCTATTTTATTATTCATAATCACACATTTTTTGACACTATTTGTGTCATGATCTTCTAGATAAATTGTTAACTCTTTTGGAGCACTTGATCATTAATTTTGTACAACTAAATGTTACTTAGATACTTGTGATATCATAAAAGAAATTATAGTTAGACACTACTGGTTCCATGAAATAAATGTTGCTTAGATATTTCTGATATAATGAAAGAAAACAGTAAACGAATTGACACCTACAAATGATAAATGCATAACTGATTTTTAATCCAAACTTGCTATGAGAAGTATCCATATCTTCAAATAGAATGATATACACAAAGTAAAACTAATACACATTAACTACTATCATTGTCATAAAATACAAAGTGAAAACTAAGTAATATAACGAAGTAATCGTTACTGAATGAACTACATGACATATTACTGAATGAACATAGTAAGAAATTCCAAAATTGATCCTTATTCTTTTTGAGATATTAGTAATATTTTATTAAAGGCCATAAAGGCATTGGCCATAAAAAACATTCAGAAGAAATATAACCACAAATATAGATGCACATCAATACAAAAACTCCCGGCAAGCCATGATCCGTATAATTATTATCATTCTTTAAATATTTTTGTGTCTTTGACTTTAATTGTTACCTTAATATTTTGAAGAAATTAAATTCAAAATTCATTTAATTCTCATTAATCACCCTCTTAAATGTAACGTTCATACCTTTAAACCCATTTATCAACTACTACAAATTAAATTTATTAATTTACATCAAATCATTGTCACCACAAACCAAATATATACTCCGTACATAATATTTTCATACACCCAACAAACTAGTGTTAAAAAAAATAGTAATGCAAAATTATAAACATAGAACTATATATAAGCCAACGTTTTATTTTGAAATAAAATATAAGTCAATGATGGCTATTTAAGAGGTCAAATATGTTATCAATTGAATTGCAACAAATTCAAATGATATGTTAGAAACTGATAATATATTGTTCATTAAAAATAATATATGTCATTCAATTGTTTGAAGAAAATTATCTGGCAACGGGTCAAATATTCTCATAATAAATGTCATTAAGACAATTCAATATTTGTATCAATTCAATTAAATATAAGGACTTATGGAGGAATATTAAAACTCATAATTGTATGATATTAGAAAAAGAACATGTTTAACTTATTTTGAGATATAATTATTATTTTATTAATATAATCATCACATATCTATCCGTGTAAATATAAAAATTACGATAATTGCATTATATATTATCGTGATTGCTGATTTAAATAAAAATAAAAAGAACTTGAAATATTCAACTAATCACGTCATTATTTTTGTAAAGGAGAAACATTTCATACCTATTTTATTACTTCAGGAGTAAAGTTCAAAGGTTTACTATTTCAAAAGTAAAATTCGGAGTTCTGCTACTTCAAGAGTAGAGTTCAAACTTCTACAACTTCGAAAGTATAGTTTAAAATTTGTTACTTCGGGAGTAAAGCATAGAATATTCATATATTATTATTATTATTCTCAATCATTCTACCTCTTATGGAGTTGAGTCGTTATAACTTCACAACCAAATACACGTCTATATATATAAGCTTTACTATATATTATCACTACATTCACTTCAGGGAATAGATCTGTATTTGTAACATTTATAAAAAAATCTCATTCTTCGGGAATGGAACATAATCATCTGTAATGATATTACCACTTCTGATGGTTATTGACATATATGAATTTAATCATAATGGCTAATTGGGAGTCAGTTATTGGAGCTCAGGCGTCGCGGTGCCTCCTAGGCAGGAAGGCGACGGAAAATGAAGAATTTCTTACTCTTGGACTAGTTTGGGAGCATTGAATTTCCATTACTTGTCACATGAATTCAGCCATTATTTGGCTGATCGTAACATCTCAGTAAGTGTTATTACATGGATATTGAAGGCCATTAGTTGGCTAGTTGAGAGGTCATTTACCTTACACTATAAATTGGGGACTTGGCTCAATTGAAGAACACACCACAATTAGATTTCTGATCTTTTTCTTCTCTAAGCTTTCTTTCACACACTCAAAGATTCTTCTTTTAGTAAACACTCGAGTTTCCTTTATTCATTTGTTAGTTGATATTTTATCTTGGGAGACAAGTTGTCAGTTACTGTAAAAAAAAAATATGGGACAATATTGTCTTAAGGACAGAGTGCTAACACTCGACTCGTCAAATTCTTTGTTGTAATTTACTTTTTATTCTTATTCCAGTTTATAATCTTTATAACAGTTGCTTACTTCTCGTTTCCTTGTAATCACCATTATATTCACATATAATTATCGAAGGATTCTAATGTTTCTACAAGCATTTAAAATATGCTCATACGAAAAAGAATGTAAACAATAAATTTTATAGTTTTTTCTTCGAGTGTTCTACTAGCCCAAATTATTTTTAGTATGATATTGATAGACATGAATTTTATATTTGAGAATGCAACTTCATGGTTCTTCCACCCCGATTAAATTTAACAAAAAAATCTAGTTTGTAAATGTATATGTTGTTTTTTTTAAAAAAATAACCGCACGAAACATGACCAAGTACTTCACTAATATCTAAATAGTACTTAATAAGGTGTATCAGAATAAGAATATTAGAGTAGTACTGATATCATTAATATCATGATTTGCTATGTATAAGAATAGTACTGAATATAATATATAAGTAATGTAATTTGATATTAATTGTACCACACTTAAATTTGCAACCAAATATTATACTATAACTTAGTATCATCATTATTCTATCGAATACACCCTGTCAAACAACCCCTGAGGATTAAAACGGCATAATTCAGATAATTTGTTTGAGAGAAATAGTGATATCGTTGTTGAAAATGACCTTTTGAAGATATATTCTTTGTATTGCATCATATGATCATTTGGATGATATTTACGAACCGCTAATCTACCCCCAAGATCATCATTTATGAAATTAAAATCAACTCCTTTACTTTGTCGATATTGTTTTGAATCATTGGCCTTTAATTTCATATTAGATGAATCTTGGAATGTTTATCTGATTTTGACAATTTGGAAGAGAATTTAGGACAATATCTCTCCATTGAAATTTAAGATGGATTCAACAACAAGTGTAATCTCACAAAGTGGATCTAGGAAGGATAGAGTGTACGCAAATATTACCCGAGATTTTAGGAGGTTGTTTCCGAAAGACACTCTGCTCGAGAGAAAACATGACAAAAAAACCAAAGAAGGTTTGAAGAAAGTAAAGAGATCATATCAAAATATTATGGATAAGCAATAAAGGAGAAATTTTAACAATAAATGTATCAAACTAGTACGATAATCAGAGTAAAAGAAATAACAAATAGTAACAGAAAATCTAAGGACAATCCCCTTAAAAGGTAACACTACGCCTGCTAGTATGGAAGAATACATGAGGCACATACTACTACCTAACCTTTTACCTTAATTCGTGTCCTCTATAACCTCCTATCTAAGGTCATGTCCTCGGTAAGTTACAATTGCGTCATGTTTTGCCTAATCACTTCTCCCCAATACTTTTTCGGCCTACCTCAGCCTCTTCTGAACCCATCTACAGTCAAATCTCTCACATCTCCACACCGGAGCCTCTATGTCTCTCCTCTAAATATGTCTGAACCATCTCAGTTTTGCTTTCCGCATCTTGTCCTTAACCAGGGTCATTCCTACTAAAACACCCCATTCATTAACGTTAGGATGTGTCATAGTAAATCCATATGGGCTTGAAGGGATTAAGGTCATTCACGAGGTTATATAGGATTTATGATAGTGTTATTATAAGATCCGTAAGTTTTATAATCTTAATATCGTTCAATATTATTTGATATATATATATTGTTTTAAGTAAAAGCTTTTAGTAAAAAATTGATAAGTAAGAATTCGGATAGTTATTATTACTACTATTTGGATATGGTTTAAATTATAAACATGGTATGAGAAACTTTATAAATGTAATTTTATTTATTATAAAATAGAAATTATTTTCTCATAAAAAATATCTTTTTTCATTTTAAGAAATGATGGCACTAAAAAACAGAAGGAAAACTATTTTTACTTTATGGAAATTCCATGTCAACCTCATAAGAATAAGACACCACATGGTCATAGGTAGGCACCAAGTCTTTTCCTTTTCCTCCACTTTGCTTTCAATTAGTGCCATGTGGCCTTGTGAATCAACTTTCTTTTTCCACCTCATGCTATTTACAATTAGTTAACTTACTCTTAGTGTATATATATTTCATTAGTTTGAAGGGAGCATTGGAGTAACTGGTAAAGTTGTTATTATGTGATTAGGAGATTCGGTCCTTCTCTAAATTCCGCGCATTGGAACTTAGTGCATCGGGTTGTCTTTTTATATCTATTCCACTAGTTTACTATTTAAAATATATATATATATATATATATATATATATCTTATCACCTTAATTGAAATTTTCACTTTAATTGTTGAAAATTTCACAAGAGATGGAGACAATCTTCCATGAGAATTATAAAATATGCAGCAACATAAAATTCATACGTATATCAGCCACGTTTTTATTTATTTTAAAGGGAAAGTATAATTTCTCTCACAAAGCAACATGACGGTCGACGGATTTTGCTCTATATTTTGATTTCATTGTTCCATCTTTGATGCGGTAAGATTAATGTTCCTTTAGTCGCTTGAGACTCGTGGTACTATCGTTAACTCGAAGAAAGTTGGAGATTAGCTGTAAGGAAGGTCGGTTTCACCGTCATCGATAAAATACCGAAAATGAAGGTATGTTAAGGCTATTTTTCCTTCTTTTGACATGATTCAAGTTACGAAATATAAACGTAATGTTATCCCATAAATGATTCTACTCTTAGTAGTTTAGGATGTCTATGTTATTCATTCTTATGAAATTTATTTCAAAGCATATATAAATATATTCCTAGGTCCCTATTACTGCATATGAAAAAGATGTTAATATTCCTAAAGTAATCGGCATTCCAAGTTCATTATCTCCTCACCACTCACCCAATGCCTCCAACCCCGGCCCTCTACTATCCAACCCCCGCCACCCGCGAACCCCACTCCCCACTAGTGGCGGACGCAGAAATTTTTCCAAATGGGTGCACACATTTAATAAATAAATGATAGGTGGGTCATCATACATTATATATACATAAATCTAAAATTTTAGCCTAGCTAAACAGTGTAATTTTCTGACGAAAGTGCTGTCACTTGACACCCCTTTGGTAAGGGTAGGTCCGCCACTGCTCCCCACCCCATCATACCCTCATTTTGTTTTGCTAGATTACATATAAATATTTTTAAGATAATTTTTTTTTGCTTATGTACCAAACACTAGAAAATAAGTAAGAAACCCACTTATTTTTCATGAAAACGTTTTACTTCATACCAAACACACCCTAAATTACAAACGTTTACAAGTTTTTGTCCCTTTAATACGCGAGCTTCACTAACTTGCCAACTTGATGACAAGTGGTGTCATTTAATATTATTTGTATCTACCGTAAAACCTCTATAAATTAATACTCTATAAATTAATAAACTCTCTAAAATAATAAAATCTTCCGATCCCGACTTGGGCCTTTGTAAAAAATCATCAAATTCGATAAGATAATAAGATAATAATTTTTCGGAAAATCCCTTTATAAATATTAGGTCACATTAAAACTCTAAATTAATAATTCATAAATATTACAATTATAAATATTATGGTAATTTGCTAAAATATGAATCTATTGTTACTTGATTTTTCTTAAAATTTAAATCTAATTGGATTTCATCCCTAACTTTTTTAATTGCAGCCAAGAGTTCCGGTGTCGAGCTCTCTAGCTGCAACAAAAAAATTTGAAGAGTTGTTGTCGCGCTCAAAGCCTCCTTTCTCGTGACTGGTTCCAACGATATTGAATCATCTTCAGCTTTATCATTAGTAGGATCTTCAATAATATCAGCAACAATTTCCTCTAAATTTTGAACTATTGAACGTTCATCATTTTCACCCGGATAGTCCACCAATTTGTTGACGTCCATTTCATTGTGATAACCAACATCCTTGACCATATTCTCAAGCTCATGTAGGCTTTCTTCAAAGTTTGTCTCACTTGAGATTTCTTCATTTGAACGGATTTTGCAGTGCCGAAAACAATTTGCTATTGACACTTGAGAAACATTGGTTGTCCAAGCGGAGACTGCAAAATTGATGGCATCTAAAACATTAATCTTTTCAGGATTAGGTAGCCCCAACTTATGACCTTCCAGTAGATTTTTGTAGAATCTCCTACGATAGTGCATCTTGAAAGCTCTAATTATTCCTGCATCACATGGTTGAATCTTTGATGTCATGTTAGGTGGCAAAAAAAAACAACTCAACTTTCCGTAACCCTTCAATATTTTTTGGATGGGCTGGACAATTGTCAACCATCAACAAGATTCTTCTGTCGTTCATTTTGTGATCAAACCAGCGAACATATTCATCAAAAAGCACATTAATTATCCATGTCCTCTTGTTAACACGATAATGACAATTGATGTTGCTCATGTTGATATTTTTGAAGCAACGTGACTTTGCATATTTTCCAATAATCCATAAAAGAATTTTTTTCGAACCATCCTCGTTGCAACAAATAACAATTGTAAGTCTCTCTTTGTCTTGCTTTCTTCCCTCAAGTTGTTTGGTTGTAAGAGAGTGATCAGCTTGTAACCTGTAAAACAGACATGTTTCATCCAAATTAAAAACATCTTTCATGAGAAATTGGTTTATTTTCTCCCTTATAGCCCTGACGCTTGCTGCGTCAACTGGCCCTTCGTCATCCTTTCTGTGAGGTAGCTTGTCTGGTTAATGGGGCTCTCCAGTTTCATTTTCATGTCCTGCATGTCAACCGAACCACTTTCTCCAAAACGATGAAATGATTTAATATCATGTCTTACCTTGAATTTTTCAAGCCAACCTTGAGAAAATTGATGTTCAGGAAGGTGTTGAGGATGCAAAAGCTTCATTATATCCTTTGCTTTCTCCAAAATAAGCTCTCCGGTCATGTTAACTCGATCTTGGTACTGAAGAAATCATTCATAAATAACTTTCTCCATATCTGGATATTTCGCCGATTTGTGTCGCTTAATATCCCCACCCTTCTCAAAGTTGGCTGAAAGGTACTCCGATGATCTCTTGAGAGTGTTTGATATTGTACCTTGACTAACTTTCAAACGATATTTTTCATCACCACTCTTATAAATCTTTTTGAGTGCATGTGGGATGATCTCTCTTATACTCACATAATGCTTTACGCATTTGATCATTCATGGATGATTTTGCGATGCCTTTTAGATTAGAAGACATGATTGGGTGTTATGAATTATTTTATTTTCATATTGACATTTATATAGTATATGTTTCATTCATCATGCATGAATATATTTAATTGGCTATAATAGTTATTTAAGTGCAACGAATTAATGTAAACATGTATACATTATTTAAGTAATTCCAATGAATTGATACATGCGTCCATGAATATAATAGTTAATTGTATACAATGAATTGATATTATACATTAATATATTTAATTAGTTACAAAGAATTGGTTGATGCATGAATATAATCAATGAAACATATATGAATTCATTTATTTTCAATACATATGTACTAAATTTGCTGAATTTAAAAAGTCTCTCTTTTAATTAATAAAATATTGATTTATTGATATATTAATATCTCTCTAAATTAATAAAATTTTATGGTCCAATATTATTAATTTATAGAGGTTTTACTGTATATTCTATTTTGCAGATTATAACAAAAAACTATAAATTCAGTGTCACGTAATACCACTTCAACATTGGTGTATTTGTCCCTGTATATTTGATCACAAAATGTAAAATTAAAGATTTAATAGAAATAATTATTTTAGTTGAATTAATAATGGTGAGATTCATATTAGCTGATTCTTATACTCTCTATATATAATGAAGCAAAGGATATTCTAAAGTTCGATTTTAACTTATAATTTAGTTATATCTAACATATTTTAAAGAAAAATTGTCATACGATATTTGCATATTTTTCTTATTTTAATTTTATTTTTGTAATATTTTTTTGAACTTATGTATTATTAATATAATAGAATTATGATTTGATTAATTTACCCTTTCTAATAAATTATTATATTTAGTTTATTTTGTAAACATCTATTTGATTGGGGCGGGGGGAGAGAGAGATCAAAACTCAACTCTAATCTTCAAATAAAAAATAAACATCGAATTAAAGTGACAAAACTACGTGCTGAAATGAACACTGATAGATGTAAACATCTATATTATAGAAACAATTGTATCCCTATTCATAATTAAAATATTTATATATATTGTGTAAATATAATTATGGTAAGACTAGGATTCCTCTTTTGTATAGTCTTAGGATTCCTATTGTATAAGAGATGAATATTGTACTCTATATATATTTTGATATTAATGAGAAGACTCTCTATGGGAGATTAATATCATCTTACATGGTATCAAGAGCCTAACACAAAACCCTAGAATTTTTCTTTGTGTGAGTCGCCGCCGCCGACCAGCCCCACCCCCTCGGGCAGTTCCGTCGCTGTTCCTCCCCCCTCTCCTCCCAAAATTCTTGGTTTTTCTTCTTCTTTTCTCTTTTCTCTAAATGGATACTCAGGATTACACTTCTGATTTTGACGCATCTACCTCCACAAATTCCACCACCACGTCGTCATCCTCTTTTCATCCCGCCCTCACTGTTACCAATATCAAGAATTATATTCTCATTCTTCTTGATCAAGAAAAGCGATGATTCTCCTCGTTAAACTGTTAAAGTAATCATGCATGTCTCTATAACGTGTTTGACCACATCGACGACACTATTCCGCGCCCTCATGAGGTTGATGAGTCTACTTGGCGTCTTCTAGACGCCGACTTCAAACAGTGAATTTATGGTAGTATTTCTCAAGATCTTCTTCTTACTATCATGAAATCTGGTGCCACAGCCCGTGATTTATGGAACCGCTTGGAGGAAATCTTTCAAGATAACAAGCTGTGGTTTATTTGGAGGAATAATTTAATAATACACGCCTTGAAAATTTCTCCAACATGACTGAATACTGCAGACAGTTGAAACTACTGGCGGATCAACTCTCCAACGTCGACACGCCTGTCTCGGACACTAAGATGGTTTTGCAATTGATTGCAGGCCTTCCCAAAGGCGACTATGATACATTAGCCGCCATAATTCAACAGGCAGATTCCCAGTTTTAACAAAGCTCGTTCGCAGTTGTTGCTCGAAGAGACTCGCCGTGCTAAGCAGGATGAGCACA
Organism: Przewalskia tangutica; assembly: GCA_029844215.1. Lineage (NCBI taxonomy): Eukaryota > Viridiplantae > Streptophyta > Magnoliopsida > Solanales > Solanaceae > Przewalskia > Przewalskia tangutica. The sequence continues at coordinate 102,458,527 of CM056725.1, read as the reverse complement.
CCAGAAGGCGTTAGCTATCGAAACACGCCCTCAAGATCCAACGCCACCAGAAAACTCTCAACCGCAGCAGGGACGCGGTGGCAAGGGTCGCAACAGAGGAGGTCGTGGTCGTGGTAGGGGTCGCGGACAGCAGAATCAGCAACAACAACAATAGGGCCTAAAGATTCAATTCAGCGCCGCTAACAAGATACCGTCTTTGCGCGGCCGCCGCGATTCAGCACTGGCAGCCTCGTCCAACATGACACCCACTGAGTTGGGTCAGACCTTCAGTTGTCTCAACATGCAACAG